>VMDO01020528.1:0-37341 GCA_007922755.1 Pedetes capensis | reverse complement strand
CACATACACATATGTATGCATATGTACACATATCTGTATATATATACATGTATAACATCCACTATGTAAGATACCTTTAATAAAATAACAGCTATAAATATAAGAAATTTTATATGCCATATACTATATAGTTATAAAATAATACATTTATATAAAAGTTACAAAGGTTACAAATGTAATTTCCTTTCTATTCCAGTGATCTGGATTCAATTCCATCAGTAGACTAAAGATATTATTATTTTATGAGTCCTCTTAGGAAGCTCCTATTTGAATGCATGAGCATATGTCTATGCATTGCACACACACACACACACACACACACACACACACACACACTCACATATATTTTTTAAATATATGGAGGCGTATGTTTTCCATATCAGCACAAATAGGTTTACTATGCTCTATTCATGATTTATGTAATATTTGCCTTATTTTCTCCACTATGATACTCTTATATACATATATTTGCATATATGTTTAAAACATTAATTTATAGAAAGACATTTGCTGCATGATAAGGTATATGTTCAGAATTCTGAAAGCTATTTCTAAACTGGCTTCTAAGAGAGTTTTCAACTCACTATTTCTACTAGTGGGGCTGGGGTTTGGCTCATTTGGTAGAGTGCCACTCTGCACTCTGGGTTTCATCACTAGCCTCACAAAAATGGCAGAAGAACTTGGCAATCTATCCCAAAGTAATCCCAAAACAATCAATCATTGAAAACCTTATGAGTAACAGAGAAGTACTGACATAGTGCTGGGCATGGCACAGCATCAGGGAGTGTTTTGTTCTGGTGTACATGGGGTCGCTATGAGTTGGACCTGACTCATGGGCACCTGACAACAACAAATTTCTACTAATGATGTGAAAACACATTTCCCCAAATGTGTGATAGCTGCATTATCAAATTTTTAAGTATATATTTCAGATAAAAATAACAGTTTATTCTTTTAATCACAGGTGAGGTTTTAAATATTTTTCCTTTTACCAATTTTCCATTGAATTAGCTAACTTTTTCTTAATCAGAACAGTACATGTCTTTATATGTATGGTAAATGCAATTTTCAATTTTATGTTTATCTTGTGATTCTCCAAACATTTTAAAGTGCATTATTCACAGTTTTAATAATAATTATGTACACATGCTTTTATCTTCTTTTATATTTGGGAATTCCAAATGTTGTGTTATGCTTGTTCTCTTTGACTATTAAAATTTCTTATAGCAATACACTTGAAAACTAGACTAATCATTTCTAAACTTAGAAAATAAATCTATACAGTGACCATGTGAAGTTATATAAAGATTGCAATGTGAAAATACAAAAAACAAACAGAATTCATCCCAAAGCTCTTGAGTGATGACTGATAAATAGGTCTGCAAATAAGGATAATTTGACTTCTTCCTTTCCTACTTTGGTCACTTTTTTTTCTCTAGCATTATTGGTGTGGCTAATAGTTCAATTACTACATTGAAGAACAGGAAAAACAGAGGACATCTTGCCTTGTTCCTGATTTTAGGAGAAATTCTTTCAGTTTTTCCCCATTTAGTATGATATTGACTGTAGATTTTCATATATTGCCTTTATTATTTTGAGGTATGTTCCTTCAAATCCAACTTTTTTCAAGGCTTTTTTCATAAAAAAGATGTTGAACTCTGTAAGGCCTTTTCTGCATCTCTTTATAGGCTCACATGATTTCTGTTTCCCAGTCTATTTAAGTGTTGTTTTACATTTATTGTCATGCATATGTTGAATCAGCCTTGTATCCCTGGAATGAAACCAACTTGATCATAATGGATCTTCTTAATGTGTTGTTGAAGTTGATGTGCAAGTATTTTATTAATGACTTTTGCATCTAGGTTCATCAGGGAAATTGGCGTATAGTTTTCCTTTGTTGAAGTATCCTATCTGGTTTTGGTATCAGGGCAATACTGTATTCATAGAATATACTGTGGTAGTGTTCATCCCATTTGCATTTTATAGAATAGTTTGGAGAGCATTGGTGTTAATTCTTCTTTAATGGTCTTATAGAAATCAGCAATAAATTTCTCTGGTTTAGGGCTTTTCTGTGTTGTTGTTGTTGTTGTTAGGTGCCGTCGAGTCGGTATCCGACTCATAGTGACCCTCTGTACAACAGGGGAAACACTACTGTCAGTGCTTCTCTGCTGTTCATAGGGTTTTCAATGGCAGATTGATTTTTGGGAGGTGGCTGTCAGGTCCTTCTCCCAAGCCTACAGCTTCTGGTGTTCCCTGGCAGTCTCCCATCCAGGTACTAACCAGGCCCGACCCTGCTTAGCTTCCGAGATCTGACGGGATCGGATGCCACAGGGCTACAGCTGCAGGCTTTCTTCGTTGGGAGACTGTTTATTATCACTTCAATCTCACTACTCCATATAGGTCTTTTTATTTATGTCCTCGACTTAATTTTGGCTAGTCATATGTGTCCAGGAATTTATCTGTCTCATTGAAGTTTTGTAGTGTTTTGAAATATTCCCTACTGATTCTCTGGATTTCACCGGTACCTGTTGTTCTCTTTTTGACTTCTAATTTTCTTAATTTGAATCTTCCCTCTCTTTCCTTTGATTACTTTGACAAAGAGTTTGTCAATCTTGTTTATCTTTTCAAATAAATAGCTCTTTGTTTCATCAATTCATTTTATTATTTCATTAATTTTGGCTGTGATAGTTATTATTTCTTTCCATCTACTCATTTCGGATTTTGTTTGTTCTTATTTTTCTATGAGCTTGAGGTGCATTATTAAGTTATCTGAGCCCACTCCAATTTCTTAATGTAGGCACACATAGCTATAAACTTCCCTCTTAGAAACATCTTTGCTGTATCCCAAAGATTCTGGTAGGTTGTGGTTTTATTTTCATCTGATTCTAAGAATTTTTAAATTTCCTCTCTAATTTCTTTAAGTACCCCTTGGTCAATTAAGAGTGTATTCTTCATTTTCCATTTATTTGTGCAGTTTCTGTCATTTCTCTTGCTGTTCATTTCTAGTTTTATTTCATCATTGTCTGATAAGATACATGGAATTATTTTGATTTTTCTGTGTCTGCTTAGGCTTGCTTTATTGACTAAAATATGATCTATTTTAGAGAAAGTTTCATGGGTTACCAAGAAGAATGTGTATTCTGGAACATTTGGGTGGAAAATTCTGTATATGGCTATTAAGCCCATTGATCTATTGTGGTATTTAACTCTGAAGTTTTTTTTGTTGATATGTTGTCTGGATATTGTCTGTACTGATGACAGTAGGATGCTGAAGTCACCCACTATTGTTGTATCTGGACCTATCTGTCCCTTTAAATCCAGTACTGTTTATTTAATGAAGTTGGGTGCACTGATAATCAATGCATATATATTTACAGTTGTTATACTTTTTTGATCAATTGTTCCCTTTATTTATATGTTGTGGCTTTCTCTTTCCCTTTGGACTAGTTTTAATTTGAAATGTTCTTTGTCTGACATATGTACAGTTGTTTATTATTTTCTATTATTTTAGGTTTAGTTGTAGTTTTTTGCCTTCCACTTACTTGGTATATCAATTTCCTCCCTTTTATTTTCAGTCTTTGGGCAGCCTTGACAGTGAGAGATGTTTCTTGCAGACAACAAATTATTGGATCTTATTTTGTAATCTATCTTGTAAATCTATGTATTTTAATTGAATAGTTAAGATCATTTATACTTAGGATTATAATTGAAAGGTATTTGCTGGCTTTTTTGTGACTGTATTGGGTATTCTCCTGTTTTGGTCATATATTATTTGTTCTTTTCTTTCTCCTTTATTTATATTCAGGGTTTGCAGGATTCTTAGTTACACATGACTGGTTCTTTTCCAGTTTTCTTTAGTTTTTCTATTCCTCCCATGAAGTTTATTCTTTCCTGTTCTGTCATAATGGAGACTGTCTTTCTTTTTCCTGTGTCTGTAGGATTCCTTTATGTATCTTCTGCAGCGTTGACTTGGTTGTCATGTATTGCTTTAGTGTGTGCTTCTCTTAAGATGTCTTTATTTCTCCATCAATTTTAAATGATAACTTTGATGGCTATAGTAATCTTGGCTGGCAATTATTTACTTTCAGGGCTTAAAATATATCATTACATGCTCCTCTAGATTTTAGCATTTATGCTGACAGGTCTGATATAATTCTGATGGGCTTTCCTTTGCAGGTGAGTTGTTTTTCTCTTGCAGTTTTTAGTATTGATTCTTTGTTTTGTAATCTTGGCATTTTAATTATTATGTGTAATGGGAAGGTTTTTTTCTGGTCATGGCTATTTTGTGTTCTAAATTCCAGTTATGGTCGGATGTCTGTTTCTTTTCCCAGATTTGAGAAAATTTTTTGCTATAATTTTACTGAAGCTTTCAATGCCTTGAGTTTTTGTCTCAGTTTGTTCTACTCCTTGGATTCTTAAGGTTTGTCCATTGATCATGTCCCAGAGCATTTGAAAATTGTGGTCATGTTCTCTTATTTTTTTTTCTTTATTGATATCTAAATGTCATGTTACTTAAACCTTGTCATCCATTCTGGATATTGTATCTTCTGCTTCACCTAGTCTATTAATGATGATTTCCACTGTGTTTTTAAAATTTGTTTTGTTGAGTTTTTTATTTCTAACATTTCTGTTTCTTCTTTCCAATATCTCAGTTTCTTTGCTGAATTTCTTATCCATTTTGCTGACTTTATCATATACATTGGTGACTTTCATATCTAGGTCATGTATTTATTTTCTTCATTCATTTGTTTGTTTGTGTCCTCTTTGAAGTCACCAATCATTTCTACAGATAGACTTTCAAGTTCTTTGTCATTTCTACTACTTCTGAATCTTTGGATTCAGTGTTTAAAGAATCATGATCTTTTGAAGGAGGTGCATTGCCTTACTTTTACACTTTTCTTGTTTTTCTGATTTGTGACTTGTGCATCTAAAAAGGTAGATATTACTTTCTGTTTCCTTTGGGGTTCTTCTTAGTGAGCAGATTTCTCTGGAGATCATAGTCTCCAGCGCTACTCCCAGAGAGGAAGACAAACTACTATAATAAGTACAATACCTGACTAAATCAGACATAGAAATACACTTGAAATCACTTAAAACCAACTGCTGCACCACCAATGCCCATAGAACAAAGAATGGCAATTATAATATAGTATACACCATGAGGTTACAGAATATTTATGGTGAAAGTATTAATAATGTTAGCCTGAAGTAAGAAAGAGGAGAGCAGAAAAAGGAGAGATGGAACGATGCCTCAAGGCTGAAGTGAAAGAAAGGAAAAAGAAGATCTAGAAAAGAAATGAATATTAGGAAGAGGGAGGAAAAGGAGAAAAAGAAAAAAAAGATTGCATGGTAAAGAAAAAGATATATAAAAAGTATTCAGTAAATATAAGCAGAGCAATAGGAAATAGTAAGCCCAAGAGATTTAAAGTATAAGGAGAAAAAGAGAAATACACCAGCCAAAAAAAGATAAAAAATCTAAAAAAGAAAAAATGGTAAAAATTACATAAGAAAAAAGAGAAATGAGGAAATGAAAATTAATAATAAAAAGAGTGAACAATAAAAAAAAAATCTGAACATTAACTTGTTCCCCGGCAACCCCAGCATCTCTGGGAGTTGAGTGGGAGGATCTTGAGCCCTGTGCCAGAAGCAGCCTGCACAAATCAATGTGATCCTGTCTCCAAGCAAAACTAAGAAAAAGGGCTGGGTATACTGCATGGTGGCACAGCACTTGCCCCAGGCAAAGCCCTGGATTCAATCCCAGTATGACAGGAAGAAAGGAGAGAGAAAGAAAGAAAGAAAGAAAGAAAGAAAGAAAGAAAGAAAGAAAGAAAAATAGATTACTGAAGGGGCTTCTTTCCATTGCCTCTAATGCTGGAGTCTGTTAGGTAGAGGTGGTGGTCAGTTGAGGGTGGACGCTTTTTATCTGATCATGGCTCAGAGTTGACAGTCTCTGTAGTTCCCATCAGGAGAGAGAGTCACCTGCTCTCCCTGGAGGGTGGGGTTTGCTTCTGAGCAACTTTTCCAAGCGACTTGCTGCCTAATCCTCTCAGCATGTCAATGTCCCTTCTCCTTCCCTCACTGTAATTCCCTGCTCTGGCTGTGGTGTACACTGGGGTTGTGTAGGTCAGCCCCAGACATCAGTGATAATTCTTTCCTTTCAGCGCCCCCAGGGTAGCTCAGTCTCACATGATAAATTCCTTCTCAAGATGGCACCAGGTCACAGCCCTCTGAGACATGTAATATGGGAAAAAGAGTCATTTCTTCAGTGTTCAAGCCACACAGTAAAGAAGAGCCACTGTATCATCAAATCCCCAGAAAAGTTCAAGGGCTATGAGCTTGTCCTATAGGACTTCCAGTCTCATGGCCAAGGCTGTCTGGCTCACCTCTCTGGATAAGGTCTTGGTTTTCCCTTCTCTAGGGGAAGCTGAGGTGAACATGTGTCCTGCTCATTCTTTCTAACTGCTTGGCTCTGTTGTGCAACCTGGGACCATCTCACAATCTCCTCTGTGGTTTCTGTGCTTTTCTAGACCTTTCTTTGGAAAAGCATACACTCCTTCCTATTCCAACTCCTTTGTTTTACCACATCACACAGAGAGTGTCTTTAATTCACCATCTTAAACTGGAAGCCTAGGATTTATTTCTTTTGATTATTCAATACCATCAATATGGAAGGGATTTTTTCTGAATAATTTGTGCTTGTTACATCTAAATGTAATTCATTAAAACAATCACGTTAGCAAATGCATGTGTTTCTCTTCATGAATTTAATTATGACCCTCTTGATTATATAATTTAAAAGTGTGAATTTTGGTAAAAATGTGACCTATACCAAATTTGTAAGTTTTATACTTAAACTCTTCAAAAACTCCTCCATTCACTGTTATGATTCTGACACTAACTAAAAACCATGTTTGAAATGCAATGCTGACATCCAAACAAATGGAAATTTTAACAATTCATATTCCTGGTAACTCTTTGGGATTATATAAGCTAGCAAAATCAGTATTCCAAAGTGGCAGAGACATTTGTTAATTCAACATACAATTAGTATACATGGTTTTAAATTAAACTGAATTCAAAACTAATAGAGTACAAAAACACAAAAACTTGCATAGAAACATATCTATGCTCAAACATCACTCAACTTATTCAATGTATTATATCATATAACATTAATTATACCATATCATTTTTCTCTGCAAATATTCTTTTCTCATGGACATTCCCAGACACAAAAACATGAAAGTCTAAAATTTAACTTTACATAATGGCCCATTCTATATATGTTGCTCTGTTTTACTTCCTGAAAATTCTGCTCCAAATTCTTCTATACACAGTTCACCTGTCATTGTCCTCAATGTTCTCTACCTGTCTTATACAAATATGAAGGTGTGACTTAAAAATCCATGTTCTCAATAAACATCACTATCACATTTTCACCAGAAGTTCTCTCATCTTCCTCTATCTTCTAATATTGTGTAACATATATCCTGTATCTAAATAATCTATACTTCTTAAGGATACTTGTGCTAGATTCCTTTATGCCATCAATGAAACACACAGTAGATATTTAAAAATTTTTAAACATTAAAGATATGGAAGCACAACTGAAAAGTATGAATCAGAGGTTATCATCTACAAGTGACCTTGTAAGGCAGTTTTCAGTGGTTCAACTAGATGTGTGAAATCTGCTGTATTTCTGAAGTCTTGGCAAGAAAAGGAAGGTGACATGTCTCTGTTTACAGTATGGTGCAAGTTAATTTGCTTTACTCAATGTAGAGATGATTTCTAGAGATCACAAAGATTTCTCTCTCCTTATAAATCATTTGGCAATTTTGTTAAATAACACTGCTAAATATAAGTAAGGCTGGGAATTTAAACAAAAACTATTTATTCAAGAATTCTGTTTACTTATGAAAAGTAGAAATTGGCTGGCAGTATAGCTCAGTAGAAGAGCACATGCTTGAATTTGTGGAGGTAAACTGGATATTATATATTTCTGGATAAACTGGATATTATATATTTCCTGTAAGCCAGCATGGAAAGTTTAAGCTATTATTAAGTAACATGATTATATCAAATTATTCTCTGGAACCTAGGGACAAAGATGGACACAAAGATTTTATTTCATAAGCAGAGCAAAGAGTGGTAATCTAGGACCTATGGAAGGGTATCTGAATGCTGTGTAGAGTTGACAGCCTCAAATTATTTGTATCAGTAAAAATTGGCCTAAAAATATTACTGATTGATGAAAATTAAAGAAACTGGTAGACACAGCAAAGACTGTGAATAGTGCGACAAAAATAAAAGCAAAACATAATTATAAATAACAAAAATCACAGGCCAGTACTAAATGCATAAGTGGTTTCTAAATTTATAGTTAGAACTCCCTCAGAGGCAAACAGACAATTGCTCTGCAGGCCATTTCCACAGTTCAGTGGGCAAATTTGAAAATGAAGGAAAAGAAAACAGAAAAAAAGCTAAAGATGAATTCATATTCAAAATTCTAGATCACACAAAAATAACAAACTATCAACTTTACCAGGTGCTCCTAGGAGAAGGTAAATAGATTTTTTTGAAAAGATGAATAGAATCACAGTAATAATAGAACAATATTTAAAATGCTATATAATGCTTAAAATATCCAAAAAATTAAGAAAAGAATGAGATATTCTAGAATTTAAACACTGTGTTTACTAAAAAATTTAAAACTTAAAGAGAATTTCCACTTTCCTTAGTAATAGAAAATGCTGAAAGGAATGTTCTTGCTAGCATCATAATAAGAAAAATCTACAAAAAGTAAAAATCTATAACTTTTACTAAAATCATCCAAGAGAGAACATCACAAGGCAATCAACAAATCTAATATCTGGGGCTAAACAGGCACCAATAACAAGAGGCTGGATTTGAAACTTTAACTGTGACAGACATGGGACAACAGCAAGAAGAATCCAACAAGAAGAGTTAACAAATTAGCAGAATGTAGACTGGCAGGTGAGCCTGGGTACTATAGGTACAGAAAAGTTTACGCCACCATTCAAGTTTTTTTCTTTCTAAATTGACCCTACCAGTTGCTCACAGGAAAGACTAAGGAGAGTTCTGTTATACCTTGGCATAAAACTGAGAGAGAAGAAATAGTTGAAGTAGGGATCAAAATCTCCACACTAAATAAGACACTACAGAGGCTACATTAACACCAGTTAGGATAAAATGACAAAAATAGTAATATCATTAAGAATATAAAAGGACATACATAATGATAAAATTTTAACTTCTATAAAAATACATAAAAATCAAACATTTGTGAGACTATCAATACGGCTTCAAAAACATATAAAATAAGTATTGAAAGAATAGAAAAAGGAAATACACCCACATTTTAGTTGTAGATTTCAAGAGTCCTTCACTAGTTATTGATAGAACAAGTGCACAGAATATTACTAAAGCTACAGTGCACCTGAGAACATATTCAACCAACTTAATCTAATTTACATTTATAGAACAGCCTACCAAGTATCAACAGAGTTCACTTTTTTTTCAAGTGCACATAGAACATCCTCCAAGTAATATCATGTTCTATCTGGTGCATTTGGACCATAAAACAAACCTTAACAAATGCAAAGGAATAGAGTTCATAGAAAAATGTGTTCTGTGTTCACAATATCTTTAATCTAGATCTCAATAACAGAAAGATATATGGGCAAAACACAAATATTGGAAAATTAAAGAACACATGGCAAAATAATAAAGGATCAAGGAATAAATTTCAAAAGATACTAACATATTTTTATGAAATGAAACTGAAACACAGCAAAATATATGTGTAAGTGCACTTTAAAACAACCCTTGAAGGAAATCTACCATTATAAGTTTATATTAAAAAATAAACACACTTTCAAAAATGTAGTCCAAGCTTCTATCTTAAGAAACTAGAAAATACAAACAAACAAACAAACAAACAAAAACACAAGGACTTTCACCAAAAAATGGAAAGAAGCAAACCATAAATATCAAAATAGAATGGAACTCAATTGAAAAAATAATAATGATATAAATCAATGAAACAAACAGCTTATTATCTGGAAAGATGAATGAAATTAATTAAACTCTAACTAGACTGATGAACGTTTAAAAAGAAAGGAAAAATTACTAGAACCAGAAATGAAAAAGAAAATAATACTACAGATACCAGAGACATTAAAGAGGATAAAATCAGTGGGTGCTTTGTGCCTGTAATCACACCAGTTCAGGAGGCTGAGGGAGGAATATCACTGGTTCAAAACCAGAGGCAGCCTATGCAATTTAGCAAGATCTTGTCTCAAAATAATAATAAAAAAAAATGAACTGAGAATGCAGCTCAATGATGGAGTGCTTGCCTCACATGTGTGAGACCCTCAATTCAACCCTCAGTACTGAAAAAAATAAATAAAAATAAATAAATAAGTAAATACATAAATAGGATAAAAGAGAATACAATGAAACACTCTTGTCAATTTGAAAACAGGTGATTGCTTAAGCGAATGAACACAAGTTCAAAAAGAGACATACTGTATGTTCTTACTCATATATGAGAGCTGAGCTTTACTTAAAGGAAGAAAAAATTCTATAGAAAAGGTGATATATAAAAATTCACAGTTAAACTTAGTGAAGAAGGGATAATAAAAAGAGAAGAAAGAAGGAAGGAGGGAACTAGCAAGGGGAAGCAAAGACTGTGGAAGGTGGGATGGGGGAGGAGAAACAATGTACAGGGATAAAGCAGGGGAGGATAATCTCAATGTAAATGATGCAACTTCATGAGTACATGGGAAAAATAGGGGAACATAACTCAAGGATACATATGAGTTTCACTACATGTAAGTCATAAGGCTCCATAAACCTTGTAAGTTGATAAAAGTATAACCAAAAGTGATGTAATATTTGTATAATGGAAAAAGCCAATACTGTATTACTCTGTGCCCCACCAACATTTACCAATAAAGGAAGAAAGGAAAAGGAAAGGAAAACAAATGATTCAATTTACTAATTCAAGGAAAGACAAACTACAAAGATACAAACTCAAGAAGAAATGGATCGTGTGTGTGTGTGTGTATGGTGGGGAGCTGAACATGGGAACTTGCACATGCTTTGCAAGCGCTCAGCCACTGAACTTCATCTCAGCCCCTTTTTTATATTTTAAATTGAGATATGGTCTCACTAAATTACACATGCTGCCTCTGACCTCCAGTGTATGATCTTCCTGCCTCTGCCTCTCAAGTTGCTGGGACCACAGGTATGCGTCATCACATTGACTTAGAAATGGATCTTGATGAATTAAAGTTTCAATGAAAAAAATATTTTCTAACTGTCTAAAAGTCTTCCAAAGACTAATGGGACTTTCTGAACTTTACCAAACATCAAATAAAAATATAAACCAATTTCACACAATCTCTTTTGGAAAGTTAAAAATAATAAAACATTTTCTCACAAATTTTAAAGGCCAACACTACTGTAATACTACAAATAAATAATGTAATGGCATTACATAAAAAGTATAGGCCAATATCTTTCATTTTGTTAAATTTATATAATTTTTTGGCCTTTGGAGATGAGGTCTCACTACATAACCCAGGATCAAAGGCCTGGAACTTAGTATGTAGGCCAGGCTTGCCTTAAACTCATGACACCTCAGCCTCCCAAGTGCTAGGATTAAGCGTGTGCCATCACGTTCAGCTTTTTTTCAAGCCTGGGGATCAAACCTAGAGTCTCACACATGTTAAGTGAATGCTCTACCACTGAGCCACATCCCTAACCCCAACAGACCAATGTCTTTCATGATCATAGATGCAAAAATCTCTACAACATATTTTAGCATATCAATTCCAAAAAATATTATAAAATTAATATCACAACCTAACCAAAAGGGGTCTATCCAAGAACACAAGGCTGATTCAACATGAGAGTTAATCAATAAAATTAACAATTTTAATACCATATTAAAGGATAAATTATGAAATCAAGTCAATAGATAAAGAAAAGCACTTGACAAAGTATTATATATATATATATTCATGAAAACAATCTCAGAACACTAGGAGTAGAAGAAATTTCCCTTAACTTAGTAAGAAGCATACACAAAAACATTCAATTCACATCATACTTATTGGTAAAAGACTGGTTGGTTTGTCCCAAGATTGTTAATAATACAGAGCAATCCCATACTGGAAGTCTTAGCCAAAGAAATAAGGCAAGAATGAAAGGTATTCATATTGAAGAGAAAGAAATAATGATGTCACTGTTTACCAACATGACTGTCCGCATAAAAGTCTCATAGACTTAAAACAGCTTCTAGCACTAATAGGTAAATACAAAAAGGTCTCAAATAAAAGGCTACATTGCATAAAATCAATTATATTTCTATATGCTGGCAATGAACAATAGTTATTTGAAAGAAAAAATACAATCATTTTTAATAAAACCACAAAGTAATATACTTATTCAAGAGAACACATGAAGACTTCCACATGCCGCAAATCAGACAAGTAGATCAAATAATATAAAAAATAAATGAAGAGATGCACAGTGTTTATGAATTGGAAGACTCAATATTGTTAGGAATTCAGTACTATGCAAATTAAATTATGAATTAAATATAATACCAATGGGGGTTTTTACATTGTAGATAGATAGATAGATAGATAGACAGATAGATAGATGTATAAAAATGAGCTGATTCTAAAATGTTTATGGAAGGACAGAAGAATTAAAATAACCAAAGCATTTTTTTTAAAGTGAAAAGCTTGAGTACTCACACTACCTGATGTCAAACCTTGTTATGAAACCACAATAATCAAAATAATATGATATTTGCCTAATGGACAGACATACAGGTTGACACAAAAGATTAAAGAGCCTAGAAATAGACCCACACAGGTATAAGCAACTGCATTTTTGAGAAAAGTACAAAGGCATTTCAATGTGAAAAAGACAGTTTTTTCAATAATTGGAATAAACTATTAGAAGTCTATATACACAAAAATAAGCTTGATCAATGTCTCAAACCTCCTAAAGTTGATTCAAGATACATCATAAAGCAAAGAAAAATAAACAAATTTAAAAAGAATAAAACTATGAAAATATAAGGAAAATCTGGGTGAGCATGGTTTTGGCCAAGAGTACTTAGATGCAACAACAAAGCATTGTCAACAAAATAGATCTTATCAAAGCCAAATTTTTTTCTACTACAAAAAGTATCATGAGAATGAAAAGACAACATATAGATTCAGAGAATCAATAAAAATATTCAAACAAAAATAAACTGAACTTATTTTCATACAAAACTTACATTAAAATCTTCATAGCAGGTTTATTCATAATTGTCTCAAACTGGTAACAATAGGGATGTTCTTCCTGCCAGGATACACAACATATGTGTGATATGGTGCTCAATGTAATACTAATCAGATGCAAATGGGTAAACTATTGATTCAGCAACTGTTTACTCAATAACACAGATGAATGTTTAACACATTTTGCTTAGTGAAAGAAGCCAGACCCAAAAATCTCTATGAAGATTTCTTAACATGGGCAGCATGGACTTGTTGGGTCAGGTGATTACTGTCAGGGGCTGTCCTATGAGTTGTAGTGTATTTACAAGCATGCCTAACCTCTACCCATTAGGCTGGTAGCATCTCCTCCTTCAGTCTTATCAACTGAAAAATGTCCCAGACATAGCCAAATATCCCCTTGGAAACACAGTTCATCCTTATTGAGAATCATTTGTCTAAACATTGTATACTTCTATATAATATTTGACACTATGGAAAACTCAAAACCACAGAAACATGAAAAGGTCAGTGGATGCTAGAATCAAGAAAAATGAGAAGTTAACAACAAGAAAACTTTAGACGTGATGAACCTGTTTTATATTATCTCTATGTTGGGTGGGCTAGGGTTTAGTTCAGTTGGTAGAGTGCTGCTCTGCACTCCCTGAAGCCATGGATTCAATCCCCAGCACTGCAAATATGTGAGAGGACCTGGCAGCCCATTCTTGAAATGATCGCCAAAACAATCAGCCATCAAAAACCTATGAATAGTAAAGAAGCACTGACAGTGCCAGGCATGGCACAGTGTCAGGAAGTGTTTCATTCTCTTATATATTTGGTTGCTATGAATTGGAACTGACTCAATGACACCTAACAGCAACATGTTGGTGCATATATAACTCCATCCACGTGTTAAAACTCACAAAACTGTATAAAAAGAGTTCAATTCTTTATTGTTGTTAGATGCCATCAAGTCAGGTCTGATTCATAGTGATACTCGTAGGGTTTTCAATGGCTGATTGTTTCAAAATTGCTTCAGGAATGGAGGCAATTGCTACATCCTTCTCTTGTTTTTGCTGTGCTGGGGATTGAACTGCAGGCCTTAGAGACCTCAGAGCCACACTCTTCCGACTTATGCCCCAGACCAGTGCATGTAAAATAAATACATAACTAGCACGTACAGTGGAGCCCCAAATAAAATACAAACTGTGAATTACAACCTAAATGTATTATTGATTAATATAATATCCATGCTTAAAGAAGTAGGAAAGGAAAAAAAAAACTAACTTCAGATTTTGGAAAACAGTATTTTGGCTGGCTAGCATAAAGCTAAAGACAAAAAGAACTACTATCTTGAATGTTTGTCCCTCCTGGAATTCATGTTGAAATAAAGTTGCAGTGTTAGAAGGTGGGACATTTGGGATATTATTAATGATGTTACAATAGGTCAAGTCCAGGCTCCTTTTTTTTCCCTCTTTGCCCTTATTCTTTCTGCTATATGTGAAAATGGTGTTCTTTCCCTTCAACGGATGCAATAAGTAGTTTCTCATCAGACACCAGTGACTTCCTTGATCTTGAACTTCCCAGCTTCCAGAACTGTGAGAAAATAATTTTCTGTTCTTTATCAATTACCCCATCTCAGCATTCTGTTCTAGCAATACAAATGGACCAAGACTGAACAGTAAACAAATACTGAAGTCTAATTAATAAATGGGGCTGGGATTTAGCTCAGTTGGTAGAGCGCTGCGCTGCAGTCTCTGAGGTCCCGAGTTCAATTCCCAGCACCACAAAAGTGGGAGAAGGGCCTGGCAATCCACTCCCAAGGCAATCCCAAAACAGTCAGCCATTGAAAATCCTATGAGGGTTGCTATGAGTTGGATACCGACTCGACGACACCTAACAACAACAACAGTTAATAAATATGTTTCTCAACTACATATGGGTTTGGAAAAATAAAACTAATTTATATACATAATAGGCTTGAACAAGTAACTACATTGTACATATAAGAGCCTTTTTTCTCAATATCAGAGAAAAAATAAATACATAGAAAGGCTAAGAGGAAATCTGAGGTTGTTGGATTGTAGGTGGAAGCATCATTACGAATTCATGGATATTTAGTGTGTAAACAAAGGTTTAGCTAAATCAATCTGTATATTTTATGTATGTGTGCTTAACCTAAATTTAGTCTAGCAAGAAGTCCTAGAAATAAAAATATCCCAGTAGCAACAAACACACTGAGCATCCAGATTTTAGTATCTGAATAGAATTCTCTAGTTAAAGAAACAAGAGCTTCTTGTTTGGTTCTAGGTCAAGGGAAGTGAGCATCTATGTTTTTGTGTTTTCAAAAAATGAGGACATGCTCATAAGAGGATAGTAAGACATGAGAGGGCATAGAAGAATGTGAAAGAGCCCCAAGGACCAATCTAGAACAATTGTAGCAACAAAATAAAAAATGTCATGCTGCATTTAGAGCAACCTGAGCAACAAAATAAAAAATGTGGTACCAGATTATAGCCCACAGAATAACATAAATCTATATGTGTTTAACTGATATACATGAATAATTGATAAATAATAAAAATGAGAATAGGAATAAATCTTTCTTACAGAATAAATCTAGTTAATAAATAAAAATAAATGTATAAAGTAGAAAATCTCCATTAGAACAGAACAGGAATAATTATTGATATAAGATTTCATGTTGAAGTTATTATGCAAATTTTTGAGATAGTTTATAGGATATTTGTTTAACATCAAAGTGTTTTCCTCCACCTACTCATCAGTACAGAGCACAATATCAGTAACTTTGTTATGGATAAATCTGGCACACATCACATTGATCAAATGAATTTAACATTGCCAGTTCCAATAAAATGTGACATTTTCTGTTCCTTGATGCAATGTACAAAAAGAACAGGTTGCATCTCTTCTGTGATATTCTTCCCCAAAATACATTACCTCAATCTATTCATGTGAAAACACGAGACAAGATAAGCCTAAAAAGTGTACCTGACCTAGAAAAAAAAAAAAAAGAAATCATTGAATGTAGTAATGACTTTGTAAGGATGTGTCTGTGTGTCTGAATCTGTGTGCATGTTTCATTCAGAAAAGTCAAACTATGCACAAGTTTGATGGTTCTGTGCAGATGAATGGATCCCTGAGGTTGGCTTGGCAGAATTCCACTCAAGAGAAGAAGAAAATAAATCTTTCTCTCCTTTTACTTCTAAATATACTGGAAAAATACATCAAAATGATTTTTGCTGGGTGATATGTGTACTTTTCTTCTTCTACATCCTTAAAACTATCCTACTTTTTTGTGATTATTCAGATTCATTTAAAAATTGTAAGACAGCTTATTGTCTATAACCTTTAGCTGTCTCAGAGGCAGATAGAAAAATCACTAAACATTAGAGAAAAGTTCATTCTCTTTTGGCTTTCATTGAATATTCACTTTTATCATCAAGGTCCAGTGAAAGAATCTGAAATTGGATTTGGGTATGTTTAGTTAGAGCTAAGTTCCTTCAAGGACGTTAGATACTTCTGTTAAAGATCTAATAAAATAGTGTTAGATTGAAATGTTTGGATATTTTAAGCTCAATAAATAGCTTTTTTGGTTATTGAGTTTATCCCAATCCTTAGAACCAGAATCAATAATCCTTTCATGCACTGGGCTCATTCTCAACTGTAAAGTATATAGTATTGATTATTCCTTGCTCCTTTCCTTTACTTGACAAATAAGCCTGATTTCATTTACTACACTTTGTTTACATTTCTTGAGGTTAGAAGTAGTCTTACTTAACTAAATAATCACAGTGCCTGGAAAATGCCTCTTAAATTTTTCAATTTTTAGATTTATTTTTGACTGACATATAAAAGCATAAAAAAGTTGTACATATTAGTGAGGTACCATGTAATTTTTGATACATGCATATATTGCATAATATTTAAATCATTTTAAACATATTTATCTCCTCATTTAACATCTCTTTATGGTGAAAACTTTCATATCCCTTCCTTCTAACTTTTTGAAATGGGCATATTATCGCTATCAATAGTCCCCATACTGGGCAATAGTACACCAAAGCTTCTTGCTTCAATATGGGTAATTTTAATACCCATTGATTAATATATCCCCATCCCTTCTCCCACTACTCTCTCTCTAGTAACCACCATTCTACTCTCAAATTCTATGAGATTGATGTATTTAGATGCAACATATGAATGAGACCATGTGGTAGTTATCTTTCTATGCCTGACCTATTTCACATAATATTATAATCTCCAATTCCTTCCATGTTGTCCCAAATGACAGGATTTCATTCTTTTTATGGCCAAATTGTATTCCACTGTGTATGTATACCACAGTTTCTTTATCATTCATCAGTTGATAGGGAATATTGGATCATATGGTAATTCTATTTTTACTGACTGGAGGAACCTCCATAGTATTTTCCATAGTGGCTAAAGTAGTTTACATTTCAATTAGTAGTATGAAATGGTTCCCTTCTGTTTCTATCCTTACCAGCACTTGATATCTTTAGTCTTTTTGAAGCTACCCATTCTTTCTGAAGTGAAGTGAGATCTCATTGTGGTTTGACTTGCATTTCCCTGATGATTAGTGAAGCTGAGCATTTTTTCATGTACCTAATAGCCATATATATTTCTTCTTTTGGGAACTATCTATTGAGATATCTTTCCCATTTTAAAGTGGGTTATTCTAAAATGGGTTGTTGAAGTTTTTGGAGTTCCTTATATATTGTAAATATCAACTACTTATCACATATATAGTTTGCAAATATTTTCTCCAGGCGGTAAGTTGTCTTTGCACTCTTATGATTATTTCTTTAGATGTGCAAAAGCTTTTTTGTTGGATGTAATCTCATTTGTCTATTTTTGCTTCTTTCTCCTGGATTTTTGGGGTTCTGTCAAAAAAAAGTCTTGCCCATTTCAATGTGTTAAAGTGTTTCCTTTGTGTTTTGTTTTAGTGGTTTCATAGTTTCAGATCTTACATTTAAGTCTTTAATCCATTTTGAGTCAATCTTTGTAACTAGTGAGAAATAGAGGTCTAGCCCATTCTTCATGTGGATTTTCAATTACCTCAACACCATTTATTGGAAAGACTGTCCTTTCTCTACTGCATGTTCTTAGCATTTTTCAAAAAGTGTATTTAAAAAATTTGGCAGCAGGCTGGGTCAGTGGTGCATGCCTGTCTGTAATCCCAGAGACTCGGGAGGCAGAGGTAGGAGGATCACAAGTTCCAGACCAGAGGTAGTCTGCATAATTTAGTGGGACCCTGTCTCAAAAAGTAAAAATATGGACTGAGGTGCAGCTCAGTGGTACAGTACTTGCAAGCAAGGCCCTGGGTTCAACCCCCAGTACCACAAAACAAACAAACAAAAATGTTGCCTGCAGATATGTGAGTTTATTTCTAGGCTCTGTATTTCATTCCCTTGGTCTATGTACCCGTTTTATGACTGTAATGGTGTGATTACTGTAACTTTGCAGTATGTTTTGAAGTCAAAGAGTATAATACTTTCTGCTTCGTTCTTTTTGTTCAGGATGGCTTTGACTATTCAGGTTTCTTGTGCTTCCATATACATCTTAAAATTGTTTTTCTAGTTCTATGAAGAATGCCATTGGTATTTTTATAGAGATTACATGGAATCTGTAAATCAATTTAGGTAAGTATGGAAATAGTATAAATATGGTTCTTCCACAAGGCACACTGGCACAGAAATGTAATCTCAGTGACTCAGGAGGCAGAGGCAGGAGGATGGCAAGTACAAGGCCAGAAGTAGCCTGTGTAACTTAGTGAGACACTGTCTCAAGATGAAAAAAAAAAAAATAGAGGTGGGATGCAGCTCAGTAGTAGAGTGCTTGAAAAGTATGTGCAAAGCCCTGGGTTCAGTCCCCAATACTGCAAAGAAAAGAGAGAGAGAGAGAGAGAGAGAGAGAGAGAGAGAGAGTCGAGTCTATTGTTTCTAATATTCTTTACAATACACTTAATGATTTGCCAGCTACTTACAAATACAACTCATTTAATTCCAAGAAGAAAACTGGACAAGTGTAGTGTCATTCCCAGGTTGAAGTTCCAAGATGAGCATAAGCAATTTAACCAGGATAGCCCCAGGTCTTCTGAATCCAAG
This sequence comes from Pedetes capensis, assembly GCA_007922755.1. NCBI lineage: Eukaryota > Metazoa > Chordata > Mammalia > Rodentia > Pedetidae > Pedetes > Pedetes capensis. The sequence continues at coordinate 17,891 of VMDO01020528.1, read as the reverse complement.
ACCTATCTTCACTATAGTGCACTGCCTATGTCAACCTTTCAAATAGTGCTTTTGTTCCAAATGATAAGCTTTATCATAGTCATACCTGTCCACTTCTGTTTTTGAATTCTTTTTCTAGGTTTTGAGTTCTTGGACCAGGAATGTGTTGTTGTGATAATATACACATTCTATGCTATGAGTTTACCTGATTTCCTCTTTTATTCTTGATATCTTCAACTTTAGAAATTCACATAGAGTTATACAATAATCAGTGGCAAACTTAATTAGAATTCAAGCACAATATTTAGTTTTTTTTCATAAATACCTTAATATTTAGGGTTTTTCAAAACAAATCATGAACCAAGTTAGATACAGTGGCACACACCTATAATCCTAGCCACTCAGGAGGCTTAGGCAGGAGGATCACAAGATGGAGGCCAGAGGAAGCCTGCATAACTTAATGAGAACCCAAAAAGTAGAAAATGGGCTGGAAGTGCAGCCCAGTGGTTGAACACTTATAAAGCATTCATGAGGTGCTGAGTTCCACCCCCTACCACTACCAAGAAAAAAGAATTATTAATCAAACTTTATCTTTGAGCCAATTTTACAGGACAAATTTGGATAATAGAAAGAAAATGGAATGGTAAATCAGCTCTATATTAAAATTGTACTATCATAATTTATAAGCTGTCTTTAGATGAATGTTATTATTTAACCTCAGTTACCTTCTCTGTAAGATAAAAATTATTCCTATCACATGGATTTTAGTCTTTGCTGCACAAAACATTTTGAGAACATGATGGGTATGCAGGGGAAAAAGTGGGATCTATTTAAACATAGAAGACACCAAGTTATACTGAGTTAAGTGGGTTTATCTAACAGTCTTTTTACAGTCTTTAATTTGCTAATATGAGTCATGAACTCTGACTGTATGCAGAATTTCCTGAATATATATTTGATCATGAAATACTTCTTATCATTGGGTTTGGAAAAGTTGCACTGCACCTTATTATCTTTTTATAATTGATACAATTTGTAAGTGGACTATTACACATATAATGAGATTTATATTGAAATAAGCCTGCAGCCATAGCCCTGTGGCATCCAATCCCATCAGATCTTGGAAACTAAGCAGGGTTGGGCCTGGTTAGTACTTGGATGGGAGACCACCTGGGAACACCAGGTGCTGTAGGCTTGGGAGACAGCCCAGCAACCCACTCTCAAAAATCAATCAGCCATTGAAAACCCTATGAAAAACCCTATGAACAATCCTATGAACAGCAGAGAAGCACTAACAAATAGTGTTTCCCCTGTTGTATGTAGGGTTGCTATGAGTCAGATACTGACTCCATGGCACCTAACAACAACAACAATATTGAAATAATATTTCAGCAAACTCTTGATAACCTGTAGGATGTAGATATGGAAATATTGCTGCTGTGAAGTATGTTTCTTCACTCTCTCCCCTCTGCTCTGTTGCATGTCTTTGAGGAATGAAAGAGTTTTTAGATAATTATTCACAATTGTTATTGAATGAAGCTTTTTGAAGAGGCAAGAAGGGTGAAAATTATACCATGGAAAATAAAAATATAATAATTTTAAGAGGAGATGAACAACTTTTAAATGATAAGATAAAAATGATCTTCCATTTAACTCATGCGCAGTTTAAATAATAGGAATTAAAATGGCTTTCAAGCTTGTTTTCCAGTGAGAATTTATTATAATATTAACAATAGGGTATGTAAGCAAAATATGCTAGCATGGTATAATAATAGAGATATTTACATAAGGATTTACACATTAGAATTTATCCTCTCTTGTACGTGTAATTTATAATACCATTTTCATTGAAAAAAAAGTGCTGAGGATAGACTCTGTAAGTGCAGATTACTGTTTTTTATCACACTCTGATACATCATATCTGAAATGTGCTGGGTCTCTTGAGTGAAGATATTTATGTAAATAAATTAATCTAGTTCTATATAAGTCCATCATCCTAGCTTGAGAAATGATAACTTTATTTAAAAGTTTGATCTGAATGATTGTGATTCTGTGTACAATTTTTATCACAAATTTGTCCTCATAACTTACATTATACTGGCAACAATCTATCACCACTGCTGTGTCCCCCAATCTACTAGATTTATAGGCTTGAGTTTATTATTCTTAAAGAACTGTAAAATCAACCTTTCAGTCCTAGTTAAATTAGGGAGAAAAGATCTTTCGTTTTCTAAAGGTCATGATGTTCTTTATGAAGAAGGTACTAGTTTATATCAGTTGCACAGCATTATATATAGATAAAAATAGTCACCATCATTTTTAGTGCACAAATTTCAGCTATTGTTATCAGAAGCTGGTTGTACTGAGTACATTTTGTTGGGGGGAAATGAAATGTACTTTAATGAAATAAATCTTTGGAGACATAAATTTGCTTTTACTGCGAGGATATACTTTATCCTAATTGCTGGATAGTATTTTCTTTGTACAACGTTTCCCATATAAAACTTTAGTAAATTACTGCCTTTGTAAAAGTGTGGCGTTTTCAATTTTATTGTGATAAAGATTGAATTACGATGTATCAAGGACAGAGCCCATACACATGATATGTGGAGAGGAAAGACAGGAAACAATGGTAGATATGAGACTATTATTCTGAGGAACTGATAACAGAGGAAATGATGAAGTATTACTCTCATCACAGCGTTATCAATAGTCTGTTTAACAAATTGATAGCATAATCCCTAGTTCCACTGAGAGCTCACAAATACCCATGAAATTAAAAACTAAAAAAGTCAAGAATCACAGTGATATCAAAATTAGAGGAGAAAGAATGGCTAGTCTAGGCTCAGACTTAGATACTGTGCTACCAGACCTCGTATATCAGCATGTTGTTCAAATGTGGGAAGTCATAGACCAGGAAAAAAGCAGACAAGAGATAGGAATACCCTTGCAGCTTAAAAAGCTGTTGTTAGGTGCTGTCAAGTTGGGTCTGATTCATAGCTACCCTCATAAGGTTTTTAATGGCTGATTGTTTCAGGATCGCTTTAGAAGTGGATTGTGACATCCTTCTCCTATCCCTAAAAGTTATTGCTCCTTAAACTCCAAACTTCATCTTGTCCTAGAATTGTTGTTAGGTGCCATTGAGTCAAGTCTGACTCATATCAACCCTACATACAACAGAAAGAGATATTATCTGATGCCCTTCAATGCACATGATCCTTTTTATGTTTAAGCCCATTGTTGCAGACTCTGTGCCAATCTATCTAGTAGAGGGTCTTCCTTTTATTTGATGACCTGCCACTCTCCCCAACATGTTTGGCCCCACCTAAAAACATGTCCAAATTATGTAAGCCACAGTCTAGCCATCCTTGCTTACAAGGAGCATTCTGGTTGCACTTCTAGGATGGATCTGTAACTCTTTGTCAGTCCATTCATCTTCAGAACCATAATGCAAAAGTATCAATTATTCTCCTGCCTCCATTATTAACCATCCAGCTGTCACAAGCATATGATTCAATTGAAAATACCATGGTATTAATCAGGTGCACCTTCATCTTCAATGTGACATCTTTACTTTCTAAGCACTTTAAAGAGATCTTTTGCAACAGCTTGTCCCAAATGCAGTGTGTCTTTTGATTTCTTGACTGATGCTTCTGTGGGTGTTAATTATTAAACCAACTAAAACAAAATCATGGACAACTTCCATCTTTTCCCCATTTATCATGCAGCTGAGTACCGACCCAGTTGTATGGATTTTTGTTTTCCTGATGTTGAGGTACAATCCATACTGACAGCTGTGGTCTTTGATCTTCATCAGCAAGTGTCTCAAGTCCTCTTCACTTTTGGCAAGTAAAGTTTTGTCATCTGAATATCACAAGTTGTTAATGGGTCTTCCTCTTATCCTTACACTATGTTCTTCTTCATAACATCCAGCTTCATGGATTATTTGCTCAGCATAGAGATTGAAAAGGTACAGTGAATGAATACAGCCTTGATGCACATCTTTCCTGACTTTAAACCAGGTAATGCTTCCTTGTTCTGTTTTAATGACTGCCTCCTGGCCCATGTACAGATTCCTTATTAGTACAATTAAGTGCTCTGGTATTCCCATTCTACAGACAGTCCTAGGATTAGGACTCTAACATTAATTCTAAACTCAGCTAGTTGGAAGCTGATACTGCTGATATCCACATACCGTCTGCTTCGAGCAAAGTTGTTTAAGTGGTTGGAGAGGTCTGAATTTAAGGCCAAGAAGAGTAACTGATAGCTATGGAAAGGCAGGGAAGATTTACACTGGCCTGAAATAAATATTATAGTCAAATGATGTTTTGTATTATAGTTTATTCACTTTTTGAAAAGGCAGGATATATTCCAGGCTAACAGTAGAAGAATGAATTAAATGATTGCCAGGGATCTTGTCATAAATTAAATGGATAATAAAAATGTTAACTCCATTTTTATATGATTCCATATGCTTATTAACCTATGCTGATCTTTATATATGTGTATTCATAAAGTGAATTATCTCATTAGGTCCTCATAACTATATAAAACACATACCATAGATACCAGTACTACCCCAATTTAACAATGTAGAATCTAAGACAGAGAGAGACTAAGTGGAGCTAGAGTTTGAATTACAGTTCCTGTGTTGCTCTGTAACAAATTCTCCCAAAATATACTAGTGGAAAAAACAAATATTTATTATCTTACACTCTCAATGAGTCAGGAATCTGATAGTGGTTTAGCTGAGTCTCTCAAGAGCCTGTAGTTAAGGTGCCAGTTTGGACTGCGATAAATTCAGGACTCAACTGGAGAAAGAACTATTATAAACTCACACATGTGCCTTCTGCAAGGACTCAGATTTGCTGCCAAGCTTACTGAAATGGGACTCTTCCCAATTCTCCAAGAGAGTGAGAAAGAACACCCAGACAGAATCCAAAGCCTTTATATCCAATTTTGGAAGCAGCAGCCCATCAAGCTTGCCACGTTCTATTGTTCAGAACAAGTCAATAAATCCAACCCATAGTTAAGGATAGGGGATTCCACCAGAGCCATAACACCAATGGGTGAGTGTCACTGGGGTCTCCTTTAGAGGACACCCACCACTCTGGATAGCCACCAAACCATATTACCACCACCAACACCTGACACATTGCTTCTAAGTTTTAAACTAAATGTTTAAATCTTGAGTATTTTCCAACTACATAGTTACAGATTTATAGATTTATATCATAAGCCAAACAGAATACTTATTCTCTCCTTTTTTGCTTAGTTGATAACTGTCCTTTAGAAAAAGATGAACAACTCTGCAAAAGCTAGCAAGTTCAATCTTCCTGAAGCATATATTTTTCAGTGTGTAGCAGCTCCCTGCTATTAAGATAAGAAATAAAATGAAACTGAGCTTTCAATCTTGCCTGTGAGGCAAGCTTTTTGCCTCTGATACCTTCTTTATGAAATGTAGATGCAAGAATAAAATCAATGCTTCCATAATGAAATCTCACTGAGTGCATGGTGTCTACCTTAAGAAACTCCAATACATTTTTAATCCTTAATTTATATAATAAAGTCAAATTTAAGAAGCCAAGTTATAGTATTCTCTTTTATTTCTGTATGTTGGATATTATTTTATTTTTTGTTCATTAGTTTATCATGTATTCTGATTTACTAATGTAAAATAAATTTGCTTTCTACATAATACAGAAAAGGGAAAAAATCAATCCTACAAATGTAGTAAAATTTTAATAATTCCTTTTTCAAAGCAGTAATGAAAACTCAATTTCATAAATATTTAAATTGTACTTTTCTTTAAAAAATGATTGGCTTTAAGCAATGATACTCAAGCAGGTTGTTCTATCTCAAGTTTTATTTGTTTGTCAAGAATTTAGGTTTTTTTCAGAAAAATAATTACAGTTAATTATTCCTTCATCTTGAAAGAACAATACTATTAATATTACATGTTGCAAAAAAATTAAACCACTTTTAGTAATAATCTAGAAATGGCAGGGTAATACAAAGTTGATAAGGGTCCATTTTATGAAAGTGTGTTGGAATTTATACCATTTTCAACTTTTATTTTTATCAAAAATATGTAAACATCTGTTTGAAAGGCAATTAGCTCACAGGTTATAACAATATGCAGTTATTCCATACTCCTCTCTTCCCTACACTTTAATTTTATTCCTCAGGAGCAACTCCTAACATACTTTTAGTTGTTCATTTGGCTATTTACCATTATTGTACTGCTATTTCTTCAATTTTAGGAAGTAATTTTATTTTCAAATGGAAAGTGAGTATTTCTTTTATACAGCAATCATACCTAGAAGACAGATACACAACATACCCATGCATACCACTTCCTTTTATAGTTATACCATTATATTCAACTAATGTGCAGCACTTAGATCATTCTGACTAGGTAAATATTATTCACAATAAAATTAAATGATATACCATGACTAATCACAATTATTTTACAAATTTTTGTTTCTCCTGAAGATAATAATTGCCTTACTCCTTTTCATTTCCTATCCCATAAACTTAAATGCTTTTACAAATTGTTGTCTATATTAAGTGACATAAGTGGTTATTCTGCACGTATATTGTGTTTTACATATATAATATAGGATTTTGTCACCTGAGATTGGCTTCTTTATGTTCTTTTTCTCAGAGATTAGTCATTCAGGGGAAGTTTTCATCTGGAACTGACAAAGTTTGTTATGAGAAGATACTAAGGTACAATCCACAGTTTACTTTCAGACATGTTACATGGCACTGCTAAATGTGCAAAAATTATATGTCCACAAAACACAGGAATGCAGATAAATTTTACTTTTTCACAATTCTCATTAAGAATAATGTGTGTTACATTTGTAATCATGTGTCCTGTATTAGCCAGTATATCCCTGGCTGGAGAGAATACCTTTTTCCTAGGCGTCACTAAAAACAAAATGCTCTGCTTACAATTCACACACATGATGGCTGGTTGATTTATCCACCAGCTATCTTGGCCTCTGTAAATTTCAAATCCTTTGTCTCTTGTCCTAACCAGGTCTTCTGGTGTCAGGCACAGAAGGGTACATTCTTACTATGATAAACCTCTGGCTCTGAAGTCTGATGCCACGAAGCCAGCAAAATTTGCATGATGTTGGGAGATTACTGAAAGCCATTCTTACACTGGGACAGCTGGCCAAGAGTTAATTACACATGGAAATTATGTGAGCCTCATAAATAAGTCCTTCTGAACACAAAATATTATGCCTACAACACAGCTTCTTTTTAGCCAGATCTCCAAAATGTCTGAAAGCCCACCACTCCAATATACCTATGTAAGGAAATATGACAAACTATAGGAAGGCATTATGGGAGAAGGGCCTGGCACTCAGCCATTGAAAACCCTATGAGGGTCACTATGAGTTGGATACCGACTTGATGGCACCTAACAACAACAACATAGGAAGGCATTAACCCAGATAACCTTGGTCTATTCAATTGTCAACTCTCTTACTGGTAGTGTCTAGAATAAATGAAGAATATACAAGGAAAGCAATGCCCTGAGATGAGGAGGAGCTGTCTATAACAGCCAAGGTCCTGTCCTTGTGTCTTCTAGAGTAAAGTGTCCTCTTGGGATCCTAGATAGGACCACTGTCATGAAAGCCTATCAGTCCATGTGGAGGATTAACACCTATCCTTCAGGTGAGGTGGCTCTTGTCCTACATCTGGGTCCCTCTGGGTATCAAGTGAGCCAAGATGGCCCCTGAGGTATGGCAGCATCCAACCCCCCCTGGTGCCTAATTGGTTACTCTAGATCCATCCCTGTACCTTGATTGGCTGCTAAGCATCACCTCCCAATTGGCCCAAAGAGGACATCCTATTCACCCGCAGATTAGCATGTCTCCCCTGATTGGCTCACCCACCCTGCATGAGCTCCTACATGATTGGCTAAGCCCCAGAGACTGTCTAATAAGGTTGATGGGGTAGTTCTAAACTGCCTCTCAGAAGTGCATATAAGGAGGGCTTACTGGCCCTAAGCAAAAAAGCCTGCATCATCACATAATCTCAGACCATCAATCATCATCCCCATCATGAGAGATAGAGGCTGAAGGAGAAGAACCACCCTGCTAGAACTTCAAACAAGCTGAGGACAGCCTCTGCTAAGCCCAGCACAAGAGGCAGAAGTTGAGGATAGCTCGTTGGCCCAGTGCCTTGGAGAAGAAGATGAGGATAGTCTCCAGGCCCAGTGTCAGAGACCAAAGAGCTCCTGGTTCCTGCCATTCCTGTCCCTGCCAGTTCCTGTGTTCCTGAGTTACTGATCCTGTGTTCCTGCTTACTTTGGTTTTCCTGTTCCTGTGCAATAAAGTTCCCCAGTTCTGAACCCTTTCCAGCCTGCCTCCTGGAGCCTTTGTCCTCACCACCGATGACCAGAACAGTCTAGTGAGGTAACCCTAAGCCTCTGGCTGGCTGCACATGGACAGTGTCCTTTAATGGTTATTTCAGTGATTCAGTTGGTACCTGGGGTATAAAACCCAAGTTGGAGTGCTATCATGGTCTTTCAGCTATGGTGCAATATAGCATGTACAGATGAGACTCTGTTGTCTCAGGGCCACTTTCCTGGACCTTAGGGAAAGGGTTTGCCATGGATCCTTGCATATAGCAGGCAAATTAAAATATTGTTTCAGTTTAGAATTGGGTTTGCACATTTAACTTTAAAAATACAATATTCCAATCTACTGAACATTAGCTATAATTCAGAATTGTTGAATTAGAATTTGTAGATATGCAAAGTTATTTAAAATGTTATTCAGTGGTGTAGTAAACTTTTGGAATTTTCTTCTAATTCTTGAGTGGGCAATAATAATCCTCATTGTTTGTTGTATTCTTTTTTTTTTTTTTGAGACAGGGTCTTGCTAAATTACGCAGACTACCTCTGGTCTTGAACTTGCGATCTTCCTGCCTCCACCTCCTGAGCCTCTGGGATTACAGGCATGTGCCACCATGCCCAGCTGTTTGTTGTATTCTTATACAATAACCTTGCAAAATAGCACTTCAGAGTTATTAAACTAATTGAAGACAATAGTTATACTAGATTACCAAGGATTGTTCCCTGTATTGGAGTTTAGAACAAATATATTATCAGAAGCATCTATTAATGTGGAAAGAAATGAGGCAAAAGGATTAAGTTGTATATTTTGTGTGGTACTGAAATAAAATCAGCCCATTGTGGCCTTTGAATATAACTATAAATATTTCAGTTAATGATTATTTGTTACAGAGGTAAGTTGCAATTTTGCTATTAATATATTTAAGGTTTTTATAGTAATCTTTCCTTTGTGTTTTTGGTATTCACTGTATTGCTTGAATAAGAAGTAATGTTGAAATTATGTGTTGCTTTATTTTTGTTCTTGAATTCAAACTCTCTGACATTAAACATGTGAAGTTAATAAAATATAATAAACAAATAAATAAAACAACACAAAAATCTGCTGAAATGTTCGTAACTTTTACAGTCTTAACTATTAGTATTTAATCTTTCTTTCAAATGTTTACAAAACTTTTGACCATGCATTGTTAGGGCAGCTTCCCTCCACTGAAATGGATCTGTGCAAATGGGGAATTCTAAAACTTAACATTCATGAACTCCACAGTAAGTCCACTTTTGCTCCCTCATCCTTTTATTAAACATATGTACCAGAGGCTTCCTGAGAAGGAAAATATAGGAAGTTAATACTTGAGTCCTTGTCCAAAGATGACTATAGCCTACATTTACATTTAATTATTAGCTGCCTATGTATAAAATTCTGGATTGAAAACCATTTTCCCTCAGAACTTTCAAAGTATATTGAAAAATATAATGTCATTTTGAATTTAGCTCTTTCTATGTGATCTGTTCTATATACTTTTTTCTCTAGATGGTAGGACTTGTTATGGATTAAATTATGTCCCTTAAAAATTTACATGGGACAGGAGTCTAGGTTACTTGGTAGAGTACTTCTCTACATACTCTGATACTCTGGGTTCTATCCCCAGCATGCAAAAATGAAAAACACGTGACAATCCACCACCAAAGCAACCCAAAACAATGAGCCATTGAAACCCCTATAAGAGTTGCTATGAGTCAGACTCAACTCAATGGCTACTAACAACAACAAAAATTTATATATTAAAATCCTTCCCCAATTGCCTCAGGATATAACCTTATTTGGACATAGGGTCATTGAAGATATATATACTTAAAATGACATCATTAGCATAGTCTGTGATCCAGTATGACTAATGTCCTTTAACAAAGGGAAAATTAGGACATGAAGACAGACACACAGGGAACACAAAGTGAAGAGGCATAGAAAGAAGATGGTCATCTGCAATCCAAGGAGAGGCTTGGACTAGATTTTTCCTACATCCCTGGAAAGGAACAAAAATGTTTCACAGCTTGACTTTGTATTTCTAGTCTTTAAAACTGATATTTTTGTAGTTTAAACCATTCAGTTTGTGGTGGTTTGGTATATCAGCTCTAGGAAACTAATACAGGACTTTATTTTCTAAATGTTCTAAAATTTCATCATGATGTTCTTCGCATTATTTTTACACATACTCCAGTTCTGATATGCTTATTTTTGTTGTTGTCGTTGTTGTTAATCATGCCTTTGATATGTTGCTACACTGTTTTGAATTTTCTTCTTCCTGAAATTCACATTTATGCTCATATTGAATTTCTTGTTTTAGTCCTTTTTCTCAATTAAAATCTATATTTTCTGTATCATTTTGCTCCATTTACTGATTTTCCATATTTTCTAGTCTCATTCATCATGGAATTATTTCTGTTAAGTAAATTAACTAAAAAAAAAAAACCCTCTCTTTTACTTGAGTTTTTTTTTTTTTTTTTTTTTGGGGGGGGGGCGGGGGAGGTATTGCCTATATTTTCTTCTTTTTAAAATTTTAGTTCACACCTCAACAGACTGGAAATTTGGACTGGATTCAATCTGGTAGGTTCAATTGGTCTTGGGCTGGTTTGTTCATGCATCTGTGACCAGCTACTGAATGAGCAAGGACCACATCTCCACTTCACATGTTCTTTCATCCTCTAAAATGCTACCTCAAGAATATTCATATGAAGCTGGGCATGATTTTCTTCTCAAATATACTCTTGAGTGCTCTTTAAGCATATTTTCCCCATCTACCCAACCAAAATTTTCTTCTCAAGGTCACTAATGAGTCTGTTTCTAAATAAAATGATCAAATCATAACCTCTGTCTTACTTGCTCTACCAAGAGTTTCTTAGATGTTTTTCTTCAAACTAGATTTATTTTTTCCATTTTGCTTCTAGGATACCATTTGACCACATTTCCTAATATATCTCTTGATGATGCTTATAATTCTCCTTTACTAGTGAGCCTCATAGCCCATCTCTGAATATTGATGTGTCTTAGGCCTTAGTTCTTTGGGATCTGATTTTTTGAAAAATATTAAGTTATTTTGTCATCTGAATCATTCTTATTGTTGTTGTTGTTAGGTGCAGTGAGGTCAGTGTCCTACTCATAGTGACCCTACATACAACAGGAGAAACACTATTGTTAATTCATCTCTGCTATTCATAGGGGTTTCAATGGCTCATTGTTTTTTGGGAGTGAATTGCCAGGTCCTTCTCCCAAGCCCACAGCACCTGGTGTTCTCAGGTAGTCTCCCTTCCAAGTACTAACCAGCCCCAACCCTGCTTAGCTTCCAAGATCTGATAGGATCGGATGCCACAGTGGTATGGCTGCAGGCAAAGGTATAGCCCAGCCAGTCCTAGAACTTGTGATCCTCCTGCCTCATCCTCTTCAGCATGTTGATTACTGGCGTGCACCACTATGGCTGGCAAACCATTCTTAAGACATGGAAAATCCTTTATCTGGATTATCTTCAAATATATATCTCCAAACCCAGACTTAACTTACACCTAACTTCCATACAGCATGTCAACATGAACATCAAAGAGGGATCTCAGATTTAGATTTCCAAAATTGCACTCCGTATATTGTCACCACTACAATTTACTCCTCTTGAAGTCATCTCTATTTTTTTTTAAATAGCAATGCTCCTTTTCCTATTTCTCAATCAGATAATCTTAGCATCTACCATGGCTTTTTTGAAACCTCACTGTATATACAATCCCTCAGCATGTCCCTCTGTTACTACCTCCAAACTATGTGCAGAATCTAATTATTTCTCCTTACCGTGCCTCTTATAATCCTGTTCAAGTCACCACAATCCTTTTCTGGATTATCATGATAGATTCCAAAATGGTTATCTTTAATCCAGATTTGTCCTGCCCCTGCTAAATATATTCATATAACAGGCAGAGTAATATTACTTAATAAGGCTGCTGTGTTTGTTACCCACTGCCGACTCCTCATCCGCCTTCGGGGAACCTTGGATTCTATCTAGGCTGCAGCTGGTCTGCGGCAGTTGGTGCCCAAACAGGGATCCGAAGGAACAACCACCACTCTTTAGAAAAAGAGATCCTAGAAAGGTAAGTGTCTGTCGGTGAGGATGGGATCTCGTTAAGGGTTTCGTGAGCCCCCCAGTACAGTGAACAACAATATAGGAAAGGGAAATATGGGCGAAAGGATGAGTAATTATGGACAGTTCAGAATCAAAGGAATGCTCTATGTTCGTACAGATAGTGAAATGTTTACTAGAAAGTAGGGAAACAAAAGTAGCCCGTAGACAACCTAGAGAATTTTTTCATTTTACTCAAGAATGTGCTCCTTTGTTTCCTGAGCAGGGTGCATTAAATTTAAAAATCTGGCAAAAATTAGAGACAGAATTAAAAACTTATTATACTACCTATGGTCCTGAAAAGGTGCCGTCAGAAGTTTTCTCTTTATGGAATTTGCTCAAAAATAGCCTGGATCCTACTAATAAACTGGATGCCCTGACGAAGGACTTAGAGAAATTGGCTCCTCTATATTTTGATACTGGCCAACCTAAGAGATATACTAATGGGGAAGAAATGTTTTAGAGTAGATGGATGCTATAGAGTAGAGTAGATGCTATTATTTAGTCCTAATACAACAGCACAGCTCAAATGTTACAAATAAGATTTGATCCAAATAAAGGGTTAAACAAAAATACTGATGACATAAAAAATGCCCTAATGATTCAAAAAAGAGAAAAGAAAATCTAAATTATCCAAATCAAAATTTAGGGTAGAGGCCACTTACTAAGGAAAAGGTTGAGGTAGCTATTAGTTTAATACCAGAGCAATTAAAACTAGGTCATACAGAACCTTATGAATGCCTTATAGCAAAATTAGAGGACAATATTAATAAAACTATCCCTAATACTGAAACAGCAGAATTAATTTTAAAACAATTGGCTTTTTAAAAAAATGTTAATATTACTTGCAGAACTTTACTTAGGCCAGTTTATAGAACTGAAAATATTAAGTGATTTTATAAAAACCTGTCAGGAAGTCTCTCCAGCATATGTGCCAGGCATGGCTATTGCTGTCGCGTTAAAGGGACAGTCATATCCTCAATTTCTAAAGGGTGTATATCAAAAGGCTAAGTCAGGATTATGTTTTCATTGTCAACAACCAGGACACATTTCTAAATCTTGTCCTCAAAAATTTCCTGTCCCTTTGATTCCCACTGCATCAGGAAACCAATCCAGACCAAAACCTGTTTGCCCTTGCTGCCAAAAAGGATTTCATTGACAAAAAGAATGACATTCTAAATTTCATAAAGATGATATTCCTTTGCCTGCTAATACTCCAGCTGTTATGCCTGTGCCTACTGCAATTACCCCTTCCCAGCAGGGAAACTGGATTGGAGCCAATCCCTAGCCCCGCAAACAATGGGGGCACAAGTGACACAGGGCTACAGCCCTCAAAATCCCTTTGCACAAAAGGAATCCAACAACTCTGGCGAGCTACACCTGGGAGTGCCGGATTGGACTTGTGTTCAACCTCCACAACAATATTAACTTCAGATACCCCACCTTTAACTTTAAATACAGGCATTTATTGTCCCTTGCCTAAAAGGAAAATGGGATTAATTTTAGGAAGGAGTTCATTATCTATGCAGGGAATAAAAGTTATTCCTGGGGGTGGTGGATGCAGATTTTACAGGAGAAATAAAAATTATGATTGATACTCCTAATAAAACTATTCAAATTCACAAAGGTCAAAGAACAGTTCAATCACTTGTCCTTCCCTATGTCACACTAGGGTCCTCTACAACTTCAACTCCTAGAGGGGACCGATGATTTGGTTCTAGTGATCGTTTATTGGATTCAAAACATTCAAAAAGAAAGGCCTATGAAGGACATAAAGGTTAAAGGAAAAACAATTCAAGGTTTATTAGACACAGGAACAGATATGACATGTATTGCAGGCAAGGATTGGCCTTCAGCATGGCCTACTACTATATCTAGTTCTATTCTGTCAGGACTGGGTCAAGCAGAAAACATGGTAAAAAGTTCAGCAATTTTACATTGGGAGGCTGAAGAAAACTCTGGAACTTTTCAGCCTTATGTTATTGCTTTTCTACCTTTTACTCTGTGGGGGAAAAATATATTGACAAAAATGAGAATGCTATTAATAAGCCCTAATGAACAAATAATTAATCAAATGCTAAATATGGGCTATGATCCTGATAAAGATTTAGGAAATTTATCCTAGTGAACAAAATGACCTATTCAGCCACAACTTAAACTTGATAGAGCTGATATAGCATATAAAATTTTTTCCTAAGGGCTACTGTTCCCTGGTCAGCAGACCCTATTACATGGAAATCAGATGATTCTGTATGGGTAAAACAATGGCCTTTAACCAAAGAAAAATTAAAGGCTGCTGACATGCTAATTCAAGAATGATTAAGTAAGGGAACCCTCAAACAGCCCTTGGAACACTCCAATATTTGTCATTAAGAAAAAATCAGCAATATGGTGACTTTTGCAAGATTTAAGGGCTATTAATTTGACTATTGGGAGAAGTACCTGGCAACTCCCTCCCAAAAATCAATCTGCCATCGAAAACCCTATGAACAACAGAGAAACACTGACAATAGTGTTTCACCTGTTGTATACAGGGTCACGATGAGTCGGATACCGGCTCAACGGCACCTAACAACAACAACAACCACATATAACTTTAAAATATAATTTTTATTTTGAAATTATAATTCATTCTTTAAAATATAATTTTTATGATGTTACTTCACATTCAGAGTCATAGCATCTTCTCAGCTGGTTAAAAATATATTGGTTCACATTAACATGAATAAAAGGTAATGTTTCAAGAAACAAATATTTCAAATAATGTAAAAGAATTGTAAAACATTGTAGAAAGACAAAAGGGTTTTTAAATAAATTTTGGAAGACCTAGGTGTAGTCCATGTTTATAAATAGGAAAAATCTCCAGAATAGAGAATAAAAATTCTCTGAAAACTGATCTGCTAAAGTCAGACTTTAATAAATGAAAAACAAGTTGCCAAAAATAATCAACTACAGAAAATAAAAACAAGGACAATATCACATATCAAGACCTATTATAAATCTGTATTACTGTGCTATTAGCACAGTGGTATAACTTTGACCAATTGAAGAAGAGGGAGACTGGAAATAAAATAATAAACATACAAAAGTTTATATATGACAAAAGTTTGTATTGTTTTTAATTAAGAAAAATGTATGTTGATCGACATATACCTGTCAATTTCAGATGGTTTATAGACTTACATATAAAAAGCAAAGGTTTGCAAGTAGAAATTTTAAACTATTAGAGGAAAATTTGGGAGATTATATAGTAGAAATTTAGGAAACAATGATAAAAGTACAATAAAGATGTGGGTTTTGTACAAAAAAAAAAGTGCAAAATCACAAAGAAAATTATAATGAATCAGATTTTATTAAAATCAAGAATTTCTGTTCCTCAGAAATTACCAGAAGGACAACTGGGAAAGATATTTTCAACACATAAAACTAAAGATTAGACAATATAACAAATTTCTCATACAAATAAATACAGAATAGATAAAAGAATTAGAAGAATATGAAAAATCAGAAGAATGCATTTTATAGCAGAGAAAAGTGATTGGCTAAGAACAATACACTTAATCTACATTGTTGTTATTGTTGCTAGGTACCATTAAGTCTGTTCTGACTCATAGTGACCCTCATAGGGTTTTCAATGACTGATTGTTTCAGGATTGCTTCAGGAGGGAATTGCCATTGTCCTTCTCCCATTTTTGCAGTGCTGGGGATCAAACCCAGATCCTCAGAGAGTGTGGAACAGTGTTCTACCCATTGAGCTAAACTCCAGCCCACTTACCTATTTTAATAAGGAAATATAAAATGCCATCTCATGTTGACAAAAATAAATAAATTCTCAATTCTAAATATAGGTGAATATGTTCAGCCATGATCACTCATGTTTTTGACAGGAGTATGATCTGATACAATTTCTTTAGAAAATATTTGGAATTATCAAGAAAGGTAGAATCATCACCTAGCTATTGTGGTTAGAAAAGAGGACAGTTACAGATAATATCTGGGATTTAGCTCAGTTGGTAGAGTGCTGCTCTGCAGTCTCTGTGGTCCCGAGTTCAATTCCCAGCACCACAAAAAATGGGAGAAGGACACTGCAACCCACTCCTGAGACAATCCCAAAACAATCAGCCATTGAAAACCCTATAAGGGTCGCTATGAGTCAGATATGACTCGACGGCACCTAACAACAACAACAACCAGAGGAGGTGTTTAATATGATAACGCTGTATACTTTTTTTTTTCAGTACTGGGAGGTGAACCCAGAGCCTCAGGCTTGCATGCTGTGCAAATGCTGGACCACTGAGCTGCATCCTAGCCCATTTTTTTTTTTACTTTTTGAGACAGGGTCTCTCTAAGTTATGCAGACTGCCTCTGGTCTTGAACTTGTGATCCTGTCTCCGCCTCCTAAGCAGATGGGATTACAGGCATGTGCCACCGAACCCGGTTTGACACTGTATACTTTTTATGAAATTTTTCAGTCCACTTGATCAAAATTGCTGGCAATGAGATAAATTATTTACACAAACTCAGCAAATAATTGACACATTACATTTTAAATTGTTTGAAGGATCTAGATCTATTTCCAATATTTCCATAGAATCACAAAAGTAATGATATTCTTTCTTGAGAAAAAAATGGAATTTGGATTTTGGTCAACTCTCCTAGGTGTTGTGGTTAGAAGCTTCTAAATTAGGGTCTAAGTGACTGGAAGAGTTCAACTAATCAGATTCTAGTTGTATCATATGACACACAGCCTGCCTACAGTTCCAAACCAACCCTTCAAGGAAGAGGGAAAACTCCAAGGTCTGGTGATTGGTTGAACAGAAGTGGAGGTTTTTGTGGTTTAAGTGTGGGTTTTTTTTTTCCCTCTACTTAGAGATACATTCTGAACATCTTTAACAAGATTTTTTCCTAATGGAAAGCCCAAAGACATCACAATGAAACAAGCACTATTTTAAAAATAAGGGAGTAGGACCTGGCGAGCCACTCCCGAAACAACTACCCATTGAAAACCCCATGGATAGCAAAGAAACACTGTCAGATATAGTGCCTGAAAATGAGGCCCCCAGGTTGGAAGGCACTCAAAAGACTACTGGGGAAGAGTTGCCTCCTCCAAGTAGAGTCTACCCTGATGAGGGAAATGGAGTAAAACCCCAGGGTGCTCAACGTGATGATGTGACAGGACTCAAAATGAGGAGAAACAACTGTAAACATCCATTAATAATTGGAACATGGAATGTACGTAGTATGAATCTAGGCAAGTTAGAAATTGTTAAAAGAGAAATGGAGCGCATAAACATTGACATTCTAGGCATCAGTGAGCTAAAATGGACTGGCATAGGCCATTTTGAGTCAGACAGTCATATGGTCTACTATGCTGG
>VMDO01020527.1:0-37338 GCA_007922755.1 Pedetes capensis | reverse complement strand
CCACCTCAAAAATAGGTTTAATGCATTAGACACAAATGACAGGAGACCAGAAGAGTTGTGGCACGACATAAAAGATATCATTCAAGAAGGAAGCAAAAAGTTCTTAAAAAGACAAGAAAAAAAGAAAAGACCAAATTACATGTCCAAAGAGACACTGGACCTTGCCCTTGAACGTCGAGCAGCTAAAGCAAAAGGAAGATATGATGAAGTTAAGGAACTAAACAGAAGATATCAGAAGGCAGCTCGAGAAGACAAAAACAAATATTATAATGACGTGTGCAAGGAGCTGGAGGCAGAAAACCAAAAGGGAAGAACACGCTCTGTGTTTCTCAAGCTTAAGGAAGTGAAGAAAAAATTCAAGGCTCGAGTGGCAGTAGTAAAATATTCTACAGGGAAAATATTAAATGATGCAGGAAACATCAAAAGAAGATGGGAAGAATACACAGAGTCATTATACAATAAAGAATTGGTAGATGACCAACCATTCCAAGAGGTTGCATATGAAGAGGAACCAATGGTATTGAAGGACGAAGTGGAAGCTGCCTTGAAAGAACTGGCGAATCACAAGGTTCCAGGAATTGATGGGATACCAATAGAGATGTTTCAACAAACAGATGCAGCAAAGGAGGTGTTAACATGTTTGTACCAACAGATTTGGAAAACAGCTACTTGGCCAACTGACTGGAAGAGATCCATATTTGTGCCTGTTCCCAAAAAAGGGGATCCAACTGAATGTGCAAACTATCGGACAATATCATTAATATCACACACAAGCAAAATTCTACTAAAGATCTTTCAGAAGCGACTGCAGCAATACATAGACTGGGAATTACTGGAAAATCAAGTGGGATTCAGAAGAGGGCAGGGAACCAGGGACATCATTACTGATGTCAGGTGGATATTAGCTGAAAGCAGAGAATATCACAAAGATGTCTATCTATGTTTTATTGATTATGCAAAAGCATTTGATTGTGTGGATCATAACAAACTATGGGTAACACCTCGGAAAATGGGAATACCAGAACACCTAATTGTGCTCATGAGAAATCTGTACATGAACCATGAGACAGTTGTTCAAATAGAAAAAGGAAACACTGAGTGGTTTAAAGTTGAGAAAGGTGTGCATCAGGGCTGTATACTTTCACCCTATCTCTTCAATGTATACGCTGAGCAAATAATCTGAGAAGCTGGACTTTATGAGGAAGAACATGGCATCAAGATTGGAGGATGACTCATTAACAACCTGCATTATGCAGATGACACAACTCTGCTTGCTGAAAGTGAAGAGGATTCAAAACATTTACTGATGAAGATCAAAGATCATAGCCTTCAGTATGGGTTATGACAAAACATCAACAAAACAAAAATCCTTACAACTGGGTCAGCACACAACTTCACAATGAATGGAGAAAAGATTAAGGTTGTGCAAGATTTTGCTTTGTTTGGCTCTATAATCAACACCTCTGGAAGCAGCCGTCAAGAAATCAAAAGGCACATTGCTCTAGGCAAAGCTGTGGCAAAAGATCTCTTTAGAGTATTGAAAAGCAAGATGTCACATTGAAGACAAAGGTGCGTCTGACTCATGCCATGGTATTTTCAGTTGCATCATATGGTTGTGAATGTTGGACATTGAACAAGAGAGACAGAAAGAATTGATGCTTTTGAATTGTGGTGCAGGAGACGTCTATTGAATATACCATGGACTGCCAAAAGAACCAACAAATCTGTCCTAGAAGAAGTGCAACCAGAGTGCTCCTTGGAAGCAAGAATGGTCAAACTGCATCTTACATATTTTGGACATGTAGTCAGGAGAGATCAATCCCTAGACAAGTACATCATGTTTGGGAGAGTGGCAGGTCAAAACAAAAGAGGAAACCCCTCCACCACATGGATTGACATAGTGTCTGCAACAATGGGCTTAAACATAAATAAGATCGTTTGCCTGGCACAGAATTGGGAAGTGTTTCCATCTGCTGTACATAGGGTCGCTATGAGTTGGACTTGACTCAACGGCACCTAACAACAACAACAACATGATATCTGTAAAGATTTTAATATATCCGCATGTATCAGCACTGCAAAATGAACTCAATAGTATTTTTTTTGAAAATTTCTTCAAGTTTTGATCTATTTAAGATACCAGGTATCACTTTAAAACAATATGTTTTAATAGTCTTTCTTTTTGCATGCATTTCTCATGTACAGTGTGATGTTTTGAGATACATATACACACATTGTGGAATAGCTAAATGTAGCTAATTAACAAGTGCATTGCCTGAAATAATTATAATTTTTGCAGTAGATTAATTAAAGCCATTTTTTATCCAAGTGATAAAATTACTTTTTTTCCTTCATAATTGTTGTTTTTAGGTGTTGTCTACGTGAGTCTGACTCAGAGTTGACCTTACAAACAACAGAATGAAACATTGACTGACCCTGTGCCTGCCTGTCATTATGTCAGTCCTTCTCTGCTATTCATAGGTTTTCAATGACTGAATGTTTTGGGAATGTTTCTGGTGTGGGCTTATAGGTCTTTCTCTCATTTTTTGCCGTCCCAGGTATCAAATCCAGGGCATCTGGGCATGTATAGCATCACTTTACCAGCTGAGCTTAACCGTAGGAGATATAATATTCAAAATGGAGGCCAGATCAGTTTTCCATCCTCAGTTTTCACTCTGTTTACTTTCTATGTATTGTTTTGTTCTTTTCACTGCTGTCTCAGATTTGACAAGAATAGCAGCTCACTCAATCTATGGTTGTTTATCTTCTCAATTTATTGGACAGAATACAATTGATAGAATGCTGATCTATCTCAGCAGATGTCAATAGAGAAATTAGTGCTCAGCTGGGTATATACAGAATTCCTTTGTTATTTTCCATAGTCCACAAGGACAAATGTTATACTTCAGACTTAAGGGAAATGTGGAGAAAATATGAAATGACAATGTAGATACTAAAAACAACAAAACAGTAATTACTTGTTAAAAACCACTTCTTTTACAGTCTAAATGAATTGAATCCTCAAAGTTAAACTATCATTTTCAGGAAAGTCTCTGTTACAAATCTTGCATTTTATCTTCAGGTTAGGCTGAGATCTCTGTCCTCAACTGGGCCAACTGATGCAGAGATCTTTCCTTCTCACCTTTTTTTAACTCCTCGATGCCATATTACATTTCCCTTAGTTATTCATTGTAAAATTATCCATAAGAGCCTACAGATGATTCCCCCCACCCTCCCCATCTAAGTCTTCTCTATCATTTACTTGGTAATATTTTTCTATATGTACTTGAGTTCCAGTTCTGTTTAAGATAGAAATTTTTCCTGTAGTGAACTTTGTTATTATCTTGTCAGAACAATCACATGCATTTTCTAGAGGGTAAGGCGGCTCCTATATGAATAATGTACATCAAAATGCATATATATATGTAAATGCCACAATGAAAAGCATGCCAGAATGAATCACATTAAGGTGTACATTAAAAATGTCCAATAAAAAAGCAAAAAAACAAACAAACAACAACAACAAAAAGAGCCTACAGAAAGGTTATCAAAGTCTGATAGAAGAGCTATGGATTGGTGCATCCCAGGGATATCTACCATTTAAACATGTAGAGTTGCATTCATGTCACTGTACACTTCCAATAGATCCACAGTTAACTAATATGAAATATAATGTACACAAAAACACACACACAACTATCCTAGCTCCAAACTACATACTGACATACAACATATACACCATACACACACACTCACACACACACATGCACACACACACACACACACACCAGTCTAAAAATATATATATTTTAAATATAGTAGATTTCTCCTCAAGGAGGATTTAACATCCAATTGTGAGATTAGTTCCCCCAATGGATGTTATGCAGAATTATTTAAAGTTCTATAAATAATCAGATTGCCAGGCCTGATATTTATATAAAAATCCCAGAAATAGTAAGGCTGAGATTTAGCTCCATTGGTAGAGTGCTTCTCTGTACATTCTGAGTCCTTGGGTTCGGTCCCCAGCACCACCACAATGGGAGAAGGACCTGGCAGCCCACTCTAGAAACAATCTCAAAACAATCAGCCATTGAAAACCCTACAAGGGTCTCCAAGAGGCAGACCTGATTCCATGGCACCTAACAACAACAACAACGCAGAGATCCTCATATATGAAGAAGGCACACAACCAAAATATACCAGTCAGTCCTACTACATTTTGGTTTATTTCAGACATAAGAAAATATGCTCTGAATAGGGCATTCATGTAATAGAGATAACTGTTATAAACGTCTCTAACATCTAAAGCTAACTATGGACATTATTAGCACCATCAAGTTTCCTTATAGGTATAGAGGGTTTTTGTTTATTTGTTTGTTTTAGGGTACTCAGAGGTTGAACACAGGGCCTCTTGCATACTTTGCAGGTGCTCTACCATTAAGCTGTACCTCCAGCCCTTTTTTATTTTTTATTTCTCTTTTGAGTCAGAGTTTCACTAAATTATGCCAGCTGCCTCTGGTTTCAAACTTGTGATCCTCTTGCCTCAGCCTCCTGAATCACTGGGAAAACAAGCATGCACCGCTGATTGTGTAGTTGTTGTTGTTAGGTCCGTTAGAGTCAAATTTGACTCATAGCAACCTTATATACAAAAGAACTAAACACTCTCCAATTCTGTACAATGCACATGATCTTTTATATGTTTAAGCCCATTGTTGCAGCCATTGTGTCAATCCATCTAGTTCAGAGTTTTCCTTTTTTTCATTAACCAGCCACTCTCACAAACATGATGTCCTTCTCCAAGGATTGTTCTCTCCTGACAACATGTTCAAAATATATCAGACACAGTCTGGTCATCCTTTCTTTCAAGGAGCACTCTCATTGCATTTCTAGGATTAATCTGTTGATTCTATCAGTCCATGATATATTCAATATTCATCTCCAGCATCAATTTAAAATAATCAATTTCTCTTCTGTCTCCTTTATTCACTGTCCAGCTTTCACAAGCATATGAGGCAACTGAAAACATTATGATATGAGTTAAGCACACCTTTGTCTTCAATGTGATGTCTTTACTTTTCAACACTCTAAAGATGCCTTTTGCAACAGCTTTTCCCAATGCAGTGCATTTTTTTTTTTATTTCATGACTACTGCTTCCATGGGTGTTAATTTTAGAACCAAGTTTATTAAAGTCACATTACAGTATTAAAGGTGGTAATGTGTCCTTTCAAATCAATTTGTGCTAAGATTCTTAGTTCAGCATTGTTTCCAAGAGCTCTTTTCTCCAGCTCTATCAATGATTCTGTGAACTCACTAGTACACATTAATTAATTCAATACACATTAATTAATTCATGTTTCTGCCTACTGTCAAATGGCTCAAATTTCCACAGATCAGAATCCTAATTGATGAGTAATTAGAAAATATAATTGTTTCAAGAAATAGATCATGAAAATGACAATACAGATTGGTAAGCTAATGGGGTTGGGTTTACAAACAGTTCATATGAATAGATGTAAAATAGTGGTCCATAGTATGAAGTAGTCAAACATCTACTGCAAAGATCACCTGTGGTTATTGAGAGAAAAGTCTTATCCAAAGATGAGACAGATGTCATCCAAGTGGCTGCTGCCATGAAATAATACAGAAGACATGAAAAACACAAGAGTTGTAAGAGAGATGATTCTTGTGATTATGCTGAGAGCTTAAAAAAGTATTTGATATGCCAAAATTTTAAATTGCAATCTGAAGGAAAACTAATATTTAAATGAACACTTCAAAGAAATCACTTTTCTGTCATCGAGTTACTAAGTATATGTATATGTATGGATGTATCTATATCTACCTATCTCTATATATCTATATCATATATATACATATACCCATACATAAATACATATATATGTATATATGTATATATGTGTGTATATCATATATACATATATGTAAATATATACATATATAGACATATATACATATATATACATATATACATATATACATATATACACATATATATGTATTTATGTATGTATATATGTGTGTGTATATGTGTGTGTGTGTCAACTTGTGTCAACTTGTGCTGTGGGAGCTTGTTTGTTACTTTGATGCTGAAAGCTATGCCACTTGTATTACAGATGTCAGCAGAACCATCCATGGTGGACAGGTTTCAGCTAAGCTTACAGGCAAAGATATACTTGGGGAAAAGACCTGGCAGCCCACTCCCCAAACAACTAGTTATTGAATATTAGGACTAACACAGAGCACTCTCAAAAATATAATGGTGGAAAATGAGCCCCCCAGCTCATTCAAAAAACGACTGGGGCAGAGTTGCCTTCTCAAATTAGGATCAGTCTTTTATTATGACCTGAACTTTGTATAGGATTTTTTCCTTCTTGTAATTTTGATTCAGCTCCCACATATTTGTGAGAAAATGTGGTTTTTCTCTTTCTGAGCTTGTGTTCATTAGCTTAAAATAATTTTCTCCAATTTCATCCATTTTGCTGCCAGTGGCCTTATTTCATTTTTTTATCGCTGAGTAGTATTCCATTGTATATCTGTACCATAATTTTTTAATCCATTCTTGTGTTGAAGGGCACTTTGGTTGAGTCCATATCCTTGCTATTGTGAAAAGAGCTGCATTGAACATGGAGATGCAGGTGTCTCTGTGGTATGATGACACATCTCCCTTTGGGTAAATTCCCAATAGTGTTATAGCTGGCTCATATGGTAGATCTATTTTCAGTCTTTTAAGATACCTCCATATTGATTTCCAAAGTGGTTGGACCAATTTACAGCTCCACCAACAATGTACGAGTGTTCCCTTTTCTCTGCAACCTGGCCAGCATTTGTTGTTATTTGTTTTATTGATCTTGGATACTCTTACTGGTGTAAGGTGAAATCTCAGGATTGTTTTAATTTGCATTTCCCTAGTGGCTAGGGATATTGAGCATGTTTTCATGTGTTTCATGGCTTTACCGACCTCTTCATTTGACAACTGTCTACTCAGTTCCTTTGCCCATTTGTGTATTGGGTTATTTGTTTATTGGGGAGTTTTTTTCTTGAGTTCTTTATAAATTCTAGTACTTAGACCTTTGTCTGATGTATAGGATGTGAAGATTTTTTTCCCATTCAGTGGGGGTTTCCTTGACTCTGTTAATTGTTTCTTTTGCTGTGCAGAAGCTTTCTAATTTCATGTAATCCCATTTATCTATTCTTGTTGCAATTTCTTGAGCAACTGGGGAGCAATTAGGGAAAAAAAGCTAAGAATGGTATTATTATAGTCTAGAAAATGCATGTAATAGTTCTGACACGGTAAAAAGAAAAATTTCAGTGCAGGAAAAGTTTCTATCTTAAACAGAACTGGAACCCAAGGATATGCAGAAAAATATTACCATAAAAAGACAAGTAAATGGTAGAGAAGTCTTTGATGGGGGGTGGGATGGGGGAAGAAGCACACAAGAGGGTAAGGGGGAACCTATATGAATAATGTACAAGAAAATGCATATATGGAAATGTCATAATGAAAAGCATGTCAAAATGAATCACATTAAGGTGTATATTAAAAATTTCCAATAAAAACAACAACAACAAAAAGAACAGGAAGAAAAATAAAGTAGGTCAGTCTTAATGAGAGGAATGGAGTAGAGTCCCTAAGATCTCATTTTGCTGATGTTGTATTACTCAAAATTAAAAGAAACATAGTGCCTATAGTATTGCCCTCAATCATAAAAAGATTATGTGTATGGCATAGTGTTGGAGAGTTTTTTATTCTGTTGTACATAGGCTTGCCATGAGGTAGATGCTACTCAATGGCACCTAACAACAATATGTAAGTTATTAAATAGTGATATAAATTGAATTTTACACCTCATAAGTTACCTTATATGATAGATAATAAAAGCATGAAGTAGAATTAAAATAGACATTATACCCTGATATGGTGGTGCACACCTGGAATCCCAATGACTTCAGAGGGTGAGACAGGAGAAATCTCAAATTCATGGCCAGGGGCACCCTGTGTTACTCAGCAACTCCCTTTTCAAAATAATTTTTTTTAAAAAGGCTGCAAGTGCAGTTCAGTGGTAGAATGCAACAAAGCATGTATGAGACCCTGGGTTCAATCCCCCAGTGTTGAAAATTTAAAAAAAAATTGATTGTAGAAAAGGTGTGAGACATGGAGAATGACTAATGCTTAGATGGTGTTGAACTTTGCTTGCTTTCTAAAGAAGCCCTCCCACCTCTGTTTGAAGCAATGACTCTATCTTATTTGAGGAATAGTAATAATATTGCATAAGGTAATTAGATTTCAAGGGGAAGATAACTGCCCTCATTTTTTGTCTCCTTAATTTTTCTGTCAGACATGGTCATCTACAATGGCCTAATTATGATAGCTTACAATTAAGGTCTTTTATTTTATGATGCTTAAATAGCTGGTGAAATCAATATTTGATGTCTAACAAGTTTGCCTCCCTACTTGACACACATACATAAATTCTCCTAGAAACAAAAACTGCTGCTAATATCTTCTAATTTCAGATATCATACTGAGCCATCCCTAAAACTTAGAACAGAAATCTGTCCCTCAGAGACACAGTGAAGAGGAGATAAGTGAAACAATATCAAGACAAATCCAAGATGAGAAGCAGCAAACAAATCAGATCATACAGTTAATTTTGTTTTGCTAAAAAAAGAAAGACATGTTTTGGGGTATTTTTAGGGCATTACAAATATGTTTATGTTTAAGGCACTAAGCATATTTTTAAATTATAATGAATTCATCATTTTCTTGTACTATTCAGATATTCTGAGTTTTAAACCAGTACTCAGGGGTGACCAATGGTAAATGAAGATGATATGCTAGGTATGTTTGTTGGTTGGTTTATAAATTAGCATAATAATACTAAGTATGATGAAACTGAGAATGATCAATTTATTTATCAACTCCCTAGTTATGGGCCTTTGGAGGAAGTGTAAAAGCCATTATTCATCAAAAAACACTTAGAAGGATATTGATGAAAGAAACGTTAGGTTCTATAAAAAAAAAAAAACAATATCCTCTACCCTTTACAGAAAGCAGCGATGTTTCTACCATGCAAATAATTTCCCTGGTGACAATAGGGAAAGTGAGTTAGCAGTTTAGTGTTATCCAGTTAGCTAGCATTAACTTTGCAATAAATTTACAAGAACACATAGGAAGTCTTCCTTTTACTATTTCTGAGTCATTTGATTGCACATTGAGCAAAGGGAAATGGACAGAAATTTTAGATAGAGTGAACATTGGCATTGGGCTAATGTAGACTCCTAGATTGAAAACAGTCCTATAATGTGGAGATGATCATAGAGATTTGGAGAGGATCATGAAATGAACTTATTTTGACCATAGTTGCATCTTGGAGGATTTAATTTGTCTTTTGTTAATTGACTTGCAATGAAATCAATAGTGTGTTAAATATGCTTATCAAATTTCACACACTGCAAACTGGCTCTCTGACCAAAGGAGTATAAATTCCTTTATAAATGATGAAATAAAAAAATTTGACACCCTTCTTCCTTTGACAACAAGTCCAAATTTGATTCAAAAAAATCAATATTGCAAGAAGCCCTCATAGGTAATAATGTAGAACTTTTTATGTTTTATACAATATGAATTTCCCCAAGGGTTCACAAACTCATTTTTTAAAAATTAACCATATTTAGTAGAGTACTACATAGATTTGCATTATTACTCTGGGAATTAGGTTTATTTATGATATGAAAGAACATATGTCATTGTATTTTAAAAGTTTACATTTATAGAGAAAAACTATATAGAGAGTTTTATATATAATATAAAAGTTGAATTATTAACACTGTAATAGATAAAAATATTTTTATTTTTAATAATTCATTATTATTAAAGCTATCTACTTGCAATTTACATACTACTGTTTTATCTACTTTTTCTGTATCTATTTTTCTCATTAACTCATTTTAAACTGAGTTATTCTGACATGATTTTCCTCTAGTTATTTGCTTACTTATTTGATATTGCTAATGTGTATTTGTTTAAAAGAATTGAGTTGTTATGTAGTTAAATTTGGCACTTGTATTTAATGCATGACCATTGTTTACTTTGTTTAGCAAAGCCTTTGCCATGTAAAAATTTCAATAAAATCACCTAAGAATTCTTAATAAAATATGTTTAAACATTTTTTTATTTTGTTTCTTTTTGAGACAGGTTCTCATTATGTAGCCCTCGCTGACCTCAAAGTCACGATCTCACTGTTTCTACCTCCCAAGTGCTAGGATTATAGATGTGCACCATGTGCCACTACACTCAGTTTAACAAATTATTTTAAAGTTTATTTTTGTTTGTTTGTTTTTCTTTTTCTTTTCTTTTTCTTTTCTTTTTTTTTTTTTTTTGTTGTTGGTAGAATTCTAACCTAGGGTCTTGCACATGCTAGGCAGGAATTCTACCACTGAGCTACATCCCCAGCCCAGTTTTAAGTCTTAATAGGAAAAAAAATGCATAAATACATTGTGTTGATTGCATATTATCTTGCAAAACAACAACAATAATTTTTTTTTTCTTAGCAAGAACTGAGGCAATAGAGATAACTTTGAATCTACCACCAAATTTTACCCAAAAATGTGTCTGAGGTGGAAAGAAAATTGTAAATAAGTGATATAGTTTTAAAAAGTGAATACAGAATTGTTAAAATTAAGATTTATTTGTGATTGTAAGTGGCAGAAACAGCCTTCTTACCTAAGAGAAGCACGGTTTTTATGAAAATACTGCACACTTTTTATGTGAGTCTGTGTAAAAGGGATATTTTGTGATTGAAAACATGATGTCCCTTTGTTTGTCATTTTTTCATCTCTATGAAAAATACCTGAGAGAAAAAGGTTTCATAAAAAATATTATTTTCAATGTGTATACTTATAGGGTATAGAGTGACAATTCAGTTCATATATACAGGGCATAGTTATTAAATAGAGGTATTAGCAACTTCCTTTCCTTAAACATTATGCTAAACCTCTTGATTAACAATTGATGTAAAAATAACTGTCCTTATCTATGTGGTATAATACTTTTAAAAGTTGCACAGAGTATAATGAGCTTCATTATGGGATTTTCATAGACTTCTACCCTGTATTTTACACTTTTTCTGTCCTTCTTAACCCTTGTATTTTGTTCCCTCTCCGTCTCTCACCTTTCCCTTTTTTTTTTCTTTAAAATAGATCTAGCTCTCACAAAGTACTGAGAACATGTAGTAGTTCTCTTTTTTGAATCTGGATTATTTTGCTTAACATGATGTTCTCCAGTTCCATCCATTTGGCTGCAAATGTCATAATTTCATTCTTATTTAACTATGAATAATATTCCATTGTGTAAACATACCAGATTTTTAACACAGTCATCTGGTGATGGTCATCTTGGTTGATCCCATACCCTTTCAATTATGAGTAATGCAGCAATAGACATGGTAGTGCAAGTGTCCTTGTGGTATGATGACTTATTTTCCTTATGATGTACCTCTAGAAATGATATAACCAGATCATATGATAGCTCTATTTTTAATTTTGTGAAGAATCTCCATATTGATCTCCATAATGGTTGAAATAATTTAAATTCCCAATGACAGTATAAAAGTGTCCTTTTCCCCTCCATCCTCACCAGCATTTTTTTTCCATTTCAACCATTCTGAGTAGGATGAGTTGGAATCTCAGCGTAGTTTTGATTTGCATTTCCCTAATGACTAAAGATACTGAAGATTTCTTCTATGTTTACTGGCCATTTGTATTTCTTCTTTTGAGAATTGTTTGTTGGGTTCCATTGCCCACTTATTTATTGAATTATTGTTACTTTGATATTTAAGTTCTTGAGTTCTTTATATATCCTAGATATTAATCCTCTATTAGATGTGTGGGACACAAATATTTTCTTCCACTCTGTGGGCTCTCTCCTTAGTCTATTAATTATTTCCTTTGCTGTACAATAGCTTTTTAGCATTATGTAATCTCATATGTCATTTCTTCATGCAATTTCCTGGGCTATTAGAGTCTTGTTAAGAAAGTACTTGGCTATGCCTATACGCTGGAGTGTGTTCCCTACATTTGCTTCTGTAGTTTTAAATTTTTTTTGGTTTTATGTTGAGATCTATGATCCACTTTGAGTTGATTTTTGTGCAGGTTGAGAGATACAGGTCAATGTTCACTCTTTTAGATATGGATATACAGTTTTACCAGCACAATTTGTTGTAAAGTCTATTTGAGATAAAAAGCTTATAGGAGGAATGATTTATTCTAGCTCATGGTTCCAGAGTTGCTTTTTGTTTGTTTGTTTGTTTGTTTGTTTGTTTGTTTTGTGGTACTAGGGGTTGAACCCAGGGCCTCATGTTTGAATGCTCTGCAAGTGCTGGACCACTGAGCTGCACCCTCATCCCATTTTTTTTTTTTTTTAATTTTTGAGACAGGGACTCGCTAAGTTATGCAGACTGCCTCTCGTCTCAAACTTGAGATTCTCCTGCCTCTGCCTCCTGAGCTGCTGGGATTACAGGCGTGCGCTACTGCGCCTGGCTAGTTTCAGAGGTTTTTGACCATGGTCAAGGTACAACATGATATCTTGGCCAGTGATGACTCAGAGCATTATGGTGGAAGAGCATGATGGAACAAGAATACTTACCTCATTGTAGCCAGGAAGCAAAAAAGGAGACAAGTCTGGTCCAGCAAGATATACCCTTCAAGGACATACCTCCAGTGACCTACTTTCTCTCACCAGGCCCCATCTTCCACAGTTCCATCACTTCCCAATAGCCTTTTCAAATTTAGTCCATCAATCCCTTAAGCAATTGATTAGCTTAGACACCACACTGATTATCTCAAAAGGAAACACTCTTATAGACACATCCAAAACTGAGCTTTACTTATTTCCTAACCTCTCAATCCAAATTGCCAATTAAGACTAACCAGCACAATCACCAACTGCTTATTAACAATGAATATATTTGAATTTTGGAGTAGCTTTTTAATAACCATATAACACAGGTTGAAAATGTAATACTGAAACATTAGTGTAGTGGAAAATTGTACCAGTGATCTCTTCAAGGATCATATTATATATGACTATAAATAATAGGTTATCTAATAGAATGAATGAATTAAACAGACTCTGAAAAATATACCAAGAGCATTTCTTTTTAAAATTCATTTATTGTAACATAAATAAGACAACATATTTCACATTTATTTGGAAAAAGTAGGTAGTTTCAATGTGGTTTGTCACTATAGTAGTTAAGAAATTGCAAGTAAACTTAAGCTTTTGTAAAAATAGTATGTCCCATATTGTATTACCACAATAAAACCAAATTTTAACAAAGGAAGAAATAACAAATAATGTAGTGTTGACTACCAATCATAAGAATATAATGACAAAAATTCATATTTA
Organism: Pedetes capensis; assembly: GCA_007922755.1. Taxonomy (NCBI): domain Eukaryota; kingdom Metazoa; phylum Chordata; class Mammalia; order Rodentia; family Pedetidae; genus Pedetes; species Pedetes capensis. Next base: position 23,911 of record VMDO01020527.1, on the reverse strand, counting down.
GGAACATTTATCTTATTTTGAATCAGATAATTATATGGTCTATTTTATCAAGAATGACAGATTAAAGAGAAACAGAGTTATATTCATCATCAAAAATGGCATTTCAATATCTGCCATGAAGTACAATGGTGCCAGTGATGGAATAACATCCATATTCCTATAATGAAGACCAGGTAATATGACTAATATTCAAATATATGGCCCTACCACTAAGAATACAAATGTAGAAATGGAAGATTATTACCATATTCTGTAGTCATAAATTGATCAAACATGCAATCAAGATGTGCTGATAATTGCTAGTAACTAGAAAGCAAAAGTTGGAAACAAAGGAAAAGGCATAGTAGATGGAAAATATAGCCATGTTGTCAAAATTGATGCTGGAGATCACATGATAGAATTTTCTCAGAGCAATGACCTTTCCTTTGCAAATACAGGTTTTGACCAACGTAAACAGTGACTATACAGAGGGAATTCACTAGATGGAACATACAGGAGCCAAATTGACTATTTTATGTAAAGAGAGAAGGAGAAGCTCAATAACAATAGTCAGAACAAACCAGGTGCTGATTGTGGATCAGAACTTCAATTGCTCATATGCAGGTTCAAATTGAAACTGAAGAAAATTAGTTTGATGATAAGCAAATGTTAGAGAACTAAGATATGACCTTGCATATATCCCACCTGAGTTCAGAGACAATGTCAAAAACACTAGTGTTAGACACTAATGATCAAAGACTAAATGAACTGTGACATGAAATCAAAGACATCATTCAAGAGGAAAACAAAAGGTTATTAAAAAGACAGGAAAAAAAGCAAAGACCAAATTACATGCTAAAAGAGATTCTGAAATTTGACCTTGAATGATAAGCAGGGAAAGTAAAAGGAGGACATAATGAAGTTAAAAAACTAAGGAAAAAAAAAGATTTCAAAGGGAAGCTGGAGAAGAAAAAGACAAGTATTACAATGACATGTGCAAAGAGCTGGAGATAGAGAGCCAAAGGTAAGAACATGGTCTGTTTTCCTTAAGCTTAAAGAATTGAAGAAAAAAAAAATCAAGCTTCAAGTGGCAATATTAAAGGATTCTACAGTGAAAATAGTAAACAATGTTGGAAAAATCAAAAGAGGATGGGAAGAATACACAGTCATCATACTAAAAAGGATTGGTGGATGATCAAACATTTCAAGAGGTTACATATGATCAGGAACCAAAGGTACCAAAGGAAGGTGGAGTGGAAGCTGCCTTGAAAGCACTGGTGAAACACAGCCTTTAGGAAGTGATGGATTATAAATTGAGGTGTTTCCCAAAAACAGATACAGCACTCAAGGTTATTTTTTATGCCAAGAAATTTGGAAAAGAACTAACCATCAAACTGACCGGAAGAAATCCATATTTGTGCCTATCCCAAGAAAGAGGATCCAATTAAATGTGGAAATTATCAAACAGTAGAGTCAATATCTCACAGAAGTAAAATTTTTCTAAAGATCATTCAAAAGTGATTGCAGTAGTATATGAACAGTGAACTGCCAGAAAATCATGCTGGATTATGGAGATGGCCTGGAATCAGGGACATCACTGCTAATGTCAGATGGATATTACCTGAAGTAGAGAATACCAGGAAGATGTCTACCTACATTTTATGGACTACGCAAAGGCATTTGGTTATGTGGATCACAACAAATTATGGATACCTTTTTGAAGAATGGTAATATCAGAGTGTTAAATTGTGTCATAAGGAATCTGTACATGGACCAGGAAGCAGTCATTCAAACAGAACAAGGAAACACTGCCTGGTTTAAAGTCAGGAAAAGTGTGCATTAAGGCTATATCTTTTCACCATACCTCTTCAATCTCTATGCTGAGCAAATAAATTGAGAAGCTGGATTTAGGAAGAAGAATATGGCATGACAATTAATGAACGATCCATTAACAATCTTGATTATGTAGATGACACAACTTTGCTTGCTGAAAGTGAAGATGTGAAACATTTACTGATGAGAATCAAAGAACACAGCCTTCAATATGGATTGCCTCTCAACATCAAGAAAACAAAAATCTTATAACTGGATGAATAAGCAACATCATGATAAATGGAGAAAAAAATAAGGTAGTCCAAGATTTTACTTTATTTGGTTCTACAATCAACTCCTATGGAAGCACCAGTCAAGGAATCAAAAGACACATTTCCCTAGGAAAAGCTATTGCAAAAAATCTCTGTAAAGGGTTGAAAAGTAAAGATGTCACATTGAAGAGTAAGCTGCATCTGATTCTTGTTCATGATATTTTCAGTCACATCACATAGCTATGAAAGCTGCACCTTGAATAAGGAAGACTATAGAAGAATTGATGATTTTGAATTATGGTGCTTGAGATGAATATTGAATATGGACTGTCAAAAGAACCAGTAAATCCATCCTAACAGAAGTGCAACCAGAGTACTTCTTGGAATGAAGGATAACTAAACTGTACCTGATATATTTGGAACATGTTGTTATGTGGGACCAATCCTTTGAGAAGGAAGTCATGTTTACAACAGTGGTGGGTCAATGAAAACAATGAAGATCCTTGACTACATGGATTGACAGAGTGACTTCAACACTGGGCTTACACTTGAAAAAAATTGTGTGCCTGGTACATTGTTGTTTCTGTTGTACATAGGATCGCTTGAGTCAGACCTGACTCTAGTGCTTCTACCAATATCAACAATAATCTTCCTTCCCAGAGTAGTGTCCTTAGAGTTCTTGGAGAATGCATCAAAATTTTAACAAGCATAGCTGTGATAATTTCAATATTTATATCAATGTGTATCTGATATCCATAGGCTTAACATGTATTCAACAACTTTAATGAGAAGTTTTATTTAGTGAAGTGGAAAAAATAAGAGCTTTAATACTCTTATTGCCAATTTTCAAATCTATCTAAAGTTATCCTTGATAAAATCCTGTTGTTGTTGTTAGGTGTCATCCAATTGGTGTCTGACTCATACCGACCCTACATACAACAGATGAAACAGTATTGTCTTGCTTGTCTGCTATTCATAGAGTTTTCAATGCCTGACTGATTTTGGGGAGTGAGTTTCCAGGTCCTTCTTCCAAGCCTACAGCACCTAGTGTTTCAAGGCGGTCTCTCATCAAGTACTAACCAGGCCCAACCCTGTTTAGCTTCCAAGATCTGGCAAGATCAGATGCCACTTTGCCAAGGCTACAGTCTTGTAAAATCCTGATAAATCTTATTTGCCAGTGGTTCTAAAGATTGCTACTCTTTTTATTTCCTTTCTTTCTTCATTCCTTCTTTCTTTCTTCATTTGTTTATTTTTTGTTATGCAGAGGTGTTGAACCCTTGGCTTCATGCACACATTTTTCAGATCCCTTACTACTGAACTGTATCCTTAGGCAACTTTTAGTAAGGTCTCACTAATTTACATAGGTGTCCTGTAACTTCGGAACTTGACATTCTTCTGCCTCTGCCTCCTGAGGCACTGCAATAACCCATGTGAGCCACTGTGTCTGTCTTAAAGAATGCACCTCTTTAATTGTCAAATCTGCTGCATTTGTGTACTCACCAGAATCATCTTTGAGCTGCTTGTGGTAATCCACAGTCTATTTTGTGTTCAATTTTAGTTTTATTTCCTCCATGAAATTTGTTCTGAATAGCTCAAATCTTGTTTCTCCTTCCCACTGAGCATTTGATGATTAGATCCTTGTTCAAGACACATAGACTTTAGTTTTAAGGGTTTTTAATTTCATTTGCACACATCTATCATATATTTTTCATAAAATGGATGCTTTCCATATGTGTATGGAATGAGTTTAAATTTAATGTGAGCAAGTAATTTACACTTAGTTTATAAAGTGAGCAACTTTGATTTGTTCACTTGTGTTTGGTTTATACTTATCTCAAGTTTTCATATAGAACAGAAATTGTACAGGGAGACAGAAATATTTTTATTTTCTGTACTATTGCCTTCTCTACACTAGCACAAAAAGGAATTTATAGTAGGTTCTTGATTATTAATCATTTGCTTATTACAAAATAATAAACACTCAGAAATAGTTGATTTGATCTAACATTGTATTGGTAATTCAACTTGGATGAAAGTGATTAGGAGGAATTTTTGCAACAAAAAATATTATTCAAGAAACTAAAGTGGATCATGGTGGCACATGCCTGTAATCTCATAGACTCAAAGCAGAGGCCAGAGGATCTTGAATGGGAGGCCAGAGATGGCCTGAATAATTTAGTGACACACTTGTCTGAAAATTTAAAAAAATTAAAACATTAAAAAATAGTTTAAAGACTTATTACTGGTTGGTGTTTAACTTATTTTCAGAAATTTTAGAAAACATTTTGGCCATAGTGACTGGAAAGGAGTACATTTGTTGCCTGTTACTCAACAATTTAGTTGTCAGAGCAACAAAACACACGCAAAAAGATATTCATAGTAAAATCATCCATAGTAGGAAAAAGCATGGAAACAAATTAGATATCCAAATGTAAATAAAAGAAATAAGTTTGCTAATCATCAGTGGAATGTTTACACTGCAATTTAAATGATTTAACTACAGTGACACAGAAAACATGGACAAATCTCATGTTGAGATGAAGATGCAAGAAAACATATTTCATACAGGATGATTACAGCTTAGTATGTCAGGCAAACAAATTTATGATGTTAGGATCTGGGAGAGTCATTCTCCCAAGGAGAGGAATGATCAGCATTTGGAGAATTTCTGAGTTGTCTTTGGGCTGTTCAATCTATCATTGTAGTTTGTGCTAATTAATCCAGCTGTACACTCATATTTCTGTATGATTTTACCTTTAAGGCCTTTGTCAATAAAATAGCTAACAAAACAAGAATACAAGATATAATGTGTCCATATAAAATAAAGTTGTGGCAAAGGAATTCTGGATATGAAATGCCTTTATTTGCATCAAGGGTTTGACATTTACTATCTGGCTAACAATGAACAATTATTTATTGATCCTCTTCTTCAATGTTTCACCATTTATAAAACAAAGAGAACATTATTTCTACTTGTTCTGAAGATTAAGTGAGTCAGTGTCTGTGTGTGGTGGTCTGAATGTTTTTGTTCCCCCTCCCCAAATTCATATATTGAAACATAATCACTAATGTGATAGTAAAAGGAGATAAAACAGGATTGCAAAAAGTTAAAATCCTAGGTAGGATCAGGCAATGAGCCGGGAAAAGAAAGTCACTAAGAGAATACAGTCCCGTGGAAACAGTTACAACACAAGTTTTAGCTAAGCAACATAAATTTCATTCCCCTAGGTTCCATTTTTCAAACAGAAGAGTAGATGAATGGAGGATGACATAGCCAGCAAGCCAACTGAACCATGTTTATGTAGAAACAAAGGAGTCAATGCCCCTCTAACCCTATTGGGCCAGCATACAGGTACTTCATTAAGTGAGAATCAATTTACTAAAGCCAGATCAGACAACCCACTCCAAGGAAAAGACTATAAATCCCCTAGACAACAGCCTCATCTTGATAACCCAATTTCAAGACCCCCTCCATGCTGTGGAGCCTTTACTAGCCCCTTCATTAAAACACTTTTGCTTCACTTGCCTTGGAGACATGTGCCTTTTTTCTTCAAACTCCTAAGACCAAGAATCCAGCACCAGGAAATTGCAGTTACAATAGTTTTAGATGGTAGGTCCTTTAGGTGGTGTTAAGATCATTAGAGTAGCACCTTTAAGAATGAAGTTGGTACCTTTATAATAGATTCTTCAGAGAGCTTATTTGCCCCATTCATAATGTGATGACACAGTGAGAAATATCCATCTTTGAAGAAGAAATGAATTCTCAAACCAGATCCTGACTTTGTGGGTTCCTGGCCTTGAACTCCCCAGCCTCAGGTCTGTGAGAAACAAAATTGCTGCTGTTTATTAACCTCTCAGTCTATAGTATTCATTAAGGAAAACCAATGGCATAAGACAGTATATGAAGCCTTGAAAAAGTCCATAGCACATATGCAGTTCTAAATAAATAAAAAATATTTCCATTTATTAAAATTCAATAATTTATCAAGCTAGTTCTTGGAAGGAATCTGATTGGTTTAAGTTTCTTCTCCACCTCTGTGGAAGAACTAATAATGGAGAATATACTAAAGGTTATTGCTCATGACAACAGAAAATATGGGCCAGAAGTGTTCATATATTAGATGTTACTTAATTCTTTTGTTATTAATTTTTTAAAATGTAGTTTTGCAATTGAAGTATATCCACCAAAAAACATATGTTGAATTTCTAACCACTAGTTTTAAAAAATTTGGTTTTATTTGCAAAAGTGATCTTGCAAATATAATCATGTTAAAATGAAGTCACACTAAATTAGAGTGTTCTGATAGAAAGAGGACAGGACACACAGACATGAGGAGTGGAGTGTGAAACAATGATGGTAGGATAGTTTAGGTTGACATCTCACAGAACACCAAAACCAAGGATTGCTGGCAGCATCCAGAAAGTAGGAGAGAAACATGAAACAGATTTTCCCTCAGTGTTTTCAGAAAGAATCCACCCTGAATAGACTTTGAATCAGATTTCTAAGCTTCAGAACTGTGAAGAAATAAATTTATTTTGTTGTAAGCCATGCAGACTATGGTACTTAGTTATGGAAGGTCCAATAAATTAATATGCCTGGATTACAATTATAGCCATATGTGCTGTTACAATTAAATAAATCAGAACAAAAAGCTTATGCAGGAGAAGCTAATAATAAGTCACTGGTAGAAAACCAAAAGATCAAAAAAAAAAAACATGTCATAGACCTCACCCTCCTGGCTGTTTGGAGAAGAGGTAATAGCCAAGTAAATAAATCACGATTTAGGACTCAAGGGAGGGAAGGCAGGAGAGGATTCATTAAGAGAAGGGAAAAAAACCAGGTGTATGTTAAGAAAAGTACAACACAAGGATTGAATAAATAGAGTGAATCAAATGATAAGACTGTGGAATATACAACAAATAGTGATTCTGGCTTTGCTACATTTTGTCAAAATCTGTAATTTAGGTTTGTATCAGCATGTTTTGATCTAAATCCCTCCACTCATTTCTTTATGAATAATTTTTCAAGTTTAATACTGCCTGAAAACTTGGACAGAATAGCTAAGCTTAGATATATGAGTAAATCTGCCTAGTGTAAAAATGATGTGGGGCAGCTAATTTTGCTGCAATTTAGATAGCTGTTCTCTAAATGTTACACATTATCTTTTCAAGGCTTTGTGTACCACTGCCACAGTCCTTTATAAATATTGTTAAAATTCAAAATTGTAAATAATTACATATGTTTCTAATGTCTTTATCTGTCTACAGTTATATATTTTAGACTCACCTTTCCCTTAGTTTTGTAATTTTCATTAAAGTAAGCTGGATAATGTAATTTAAAGTTTTTCTAAAATATATCTAGAAATTATAAAACAATATACTTTAGATAATAGAAATGGTTACTAACTCTGCTGGACCCACAAAATGCATTTATTTGGTGTGGTATTTAATGAATTATTAGTCATGATGCTTTCTTTTCATTGTCATGCTAACATTTTCCTAGGTACATGAATCATTCTAGCTTTTTAGTTTTAATGAGTCATTTTCTTTTCATCTCTAAGCTTTAGCTGAGTCTAGATTCAGTAGGTATCACTACAACATGAACATATAGTTCCATGACTATTTCCTCTATATGGAAATGCTCATTTTATTCCAAGTTGAATTTTTGCTGTTTGGAAAACTTAAAATATTTTTGCTGAGAAATTCCATTCAATATCCCCTGTGAATATACTTTCATACCACATAGGTCCCAGGAATCTGTGTGTGTGTGTTTGTGTGTGTGTCACTTTCTCCCGCTTTCTCTCTTTCACAGACATACACTATACAATTATAGATATTTTTATTGAACAATGTGCACATGTGTTATGTGATAACAAATTTGAGCTCCATATTGTAACAAGATATTATTCATTATTTGAAGAAATTGATCAATTCACAATTGATTCTCAAATTAATAACCATTTTAATGATTAGAATGAGAAATGCACATTAGTAAAAATGATAAGAAAAATTAATTCATTATTTAGGCAATTTTGACTTATTAATATACTATATTTAGATCCACTAAGATTTTCAGTGTGAATAACAGCAAATTCAGCAATAGTATATTTACTCTGTACAAACATGAACGAGCTTCAATATTTTAATAAGAAATCAAGGAGGAGTTGCCTTTTATATTTTAATTACTCCTTTCTTATTTCACCATGTCAGTAATTCTTTAAATTTTAACTTTGTGAACTTGTAGATTTTCATTGTTTTTATAATGTCAAAATAATTAGTGAAGCATTGCATTTAAAGTAAAGCGAGACTTGATGTAGAGTCAGTTCCAATTATTAATAGAACTTATTATGAAAGAAATACTCACAGTTTCTCACTGAACTTTTCACATTGTCAGCAATCTTTCACAAAAATAAACACATCAATCAAACAAACGATATGTCTGCTACACTTTCCTTATAAAACTTGAGATTTGTGTTCAGAATATAGTCATTTTTGATAGTTCCAAGGAAAGAACTCTCATGCTTTTTCATCTATATTAGAATCATCTTCCCATTAGCAAAGAAGATATTGGAGAGTTTTCATGAGCATTATACTCTGTCTGGCAATAAGGATGGTGAGTAAATTTTTTTAACCAGATAGGTAGAAATCTGAATCTGCTCCCAACTGTGAACTCCTTTCCCCTTCCTTTAAACAAATCAGTAAATATTATACAGATATGTTACTTACAGAACATTTCTGTTGTTGTTAGGTGCCATGGAGTTGGTGTCTGACTCATAGCAACCCTACACACAACAGATGAAACACTATTGTCAGTGCTTCTCCGCTATTCATAGGATTTTCAATGGCTGATTGTTTGGGGGGAGTGGGTTGCTGGGTCCTTCTTCCAAGCCTAAAGCACCTGGTATTCCCAGGAGGTCCCCCCTCCAAGTACTAATCAGGCCCGACCCTGCATTTGCACTGTCCAGTACTCTATGAAGAGGTAGGACTTTCTCTTGAAAAAGTATTAAGCTCAAAATGGCAACATCAGAGCACTACAACAAGTATAGGGCCATTTGTAACTGCATAAGTTATATACATGATTTTGCATGTATCCTTGTTTGGGGTGTTCTTAAGGGCTCTGTTTGATTGAATCAAATGGACTCCAGAGTGTCTGCAACCTTTCTAAAGATTATTCCATTTCAGGGGAAAACTGTTCTCTCTTTGACGATCTGCCTCTATTCTAGTGATGGGCAATGTTTTTGAGTGTTTGAAATAATCAGAATCACTAGAGGATATCATCAATTTTTTTTGCACAATCTTCCTACTTAAATTATATTTTACTATTTTTTCTTATAGAATCAATGAGAATTGTGAATATAGCTTCCTAATTCTTACTGTGAACATTTAAGAGCTTATAATATTTATAAAAGCATACTTGTCTTTAGCATCAGTTGAAAACTTTCATATATTTCCCAAAAGAAATTACATTACAGTAAATTTTCCTCTTCAACTAATTTGAGCTCATGAACCTGGATGATAAGTTTGTTTAACCTTGTCTGATACCAGATTTGATAATGCAATCAATGAAATATGACAGAACCATATATGTTTTACCTTAAGTGTCTTTGTACTAAAACTGGGTAACAATAATAGAATTTTTTCCCCCAGGAGAGCAGCAGTTATTTGGGGCTGGTTTTGCTGGCACATGGGCAGACATTTGGTTTTGGAAACAAATTCTAAAGGAACACCATAAAATAAAGTAACAAATTTTTTGCCACAATAATGTTCACCATTGTTTTCACACATTCTTAGTTTCTCTGGTTTGGCTACACTTCTCTCAAGGTCTCTTTTAAAGCTATTTTGACACAAGCAGGCCAATGATGTATACAAGAAAGCCAGAGATGCCTATGGTTTGCAAATCCTGCATATACAATCCCTTTGAAATGTATGAAATTCACAAGTGGTTTATCTTCTTCATGATATCAGAAGATAAGTTGCAAATAGGAAAAAGACAGTCTTGTGGCTGTCCTGGGACATATTTGTACTTTTATCAAACAATTAGATACTTGTTATGTATTAATGACTATTTTACAAATGCAATGAGTTTGGGTTTGGAAACTAAAGTTTGTATTTTGAAGTTCAGTTCAAAGCAAAGAAATTATGTATACATGAAGACTGTTTTCCTAGAATAAATGAAATTTGTTTTTGAAACTACTTAGCTTTGATGACTCATAAGCAAACTTATGTGGGAGGGGAAAATAATTGAAGTAGGACTAATACCCACTCAGTGAGAAGTGATTAATTCTGTTTTAGAAAAAAGAGTATTTATAGTCTTAAAACTCAAGGTCACCTCCAGGCATAGCTTTGCTTATCTACTTGGAGCAGACTTTTTGAATTCTTTATTTAAAGATATTTGTGATTGGTATCTCATATCATGGTTTAGAAACATAACCCTCTCTTTAGCCAACTATTCAATCAATAATATCTCCTTAGGTCTTAAGTTCTGCAGTTTTATCTCATGTAAGAGTCACTTGAGAAGCCTACTAATAGTATAGATTGCCAAGACTCACTCTCTGAATTCTCCTTCATTTAGCAGATCTGCAGGATACAGTAGATATTACAAAAACTTTCCAGACAATTCTGATATGTAGACCATACTTTTAGAAATATTATATAAGCTTAAATCCAATTCCTTTCAGACTCTTTGAAATGACCTCCCAACATCTGATGCTGTCATTTAACCACAATAAATATTCAAATATCTTCTATTACTTTTCTACCTGTACTTGGAGAACTTGATGTGTGTGGTTAGTAGTGAGCCTTCCTGTGGAAAGAAGAAAAGGAAGGACTGCCTGGTCTCAGCAAGCTCACTCTACAGGTAAACCAGGGTTACTTAACCCAGTCAATGAACACAGATATTCCCAGACTTTCTTCAAACAGCTGCAATGAGAATCCCAGGCCCTATTGTACATAAAAGGAAGAATGGAACCAAAATAATTGTACATTGTAACATTTGATGTAATGTTCTTTTCTGTTCATTTATTATACATGCATAAATTAAATTCATAGCTACTATTTTTTCCAAATACACACTAAATAAAAACAAAACTTTACATTGTACACATTGAAATATTGTTTATAACCTTTTAGAGGCAGACAAGTAGTAGAACGTGAAAGGATTACAATGTGAATATCTGTCCTCTACACTATTTCCAGGAGCTGAGGTTTAGCTCAATTGGTATAGAATGTCACTGTGAACTATTTGAGGCCCTGGGTCCGATGCCCAGCATTGAAAAAACAGAAGAACTTGGCAGCTCACTCCTAAACAATGTGGAAACACTCAGCCAGTGAAAACTCAACTATGAGTCAGACATAGGACAGCATCTAATAACAAAAACAACAGAATATATTCACACATAGGTAATTTGGCTTTCTAATGTAATTTAATGGCTGGGATTTAGCTCAGTTGGTAGAGTGCTGCGCTGCAGTCTCTGAGGTCTCAAGTTCAATTCCCAGCACCACAAAAATGGAAGAAGGACCTGGCAATCCACTCCCAAGGCAATCCCGAAACAGTCAGCCATTGAAAACCCTGTGAGGGTCGCTATGAGTTGGATAACGACTCGACGGCACCTAACAACAACAACAATGTAATTTAATATATTTTATTTTATTTATTAATTCATTGAACAAATGGAAGTTTATGCTCTGAAGTTTACTTAAAATATGACAATTTGATATTCTTGTGTTTATTTTAATTATTTGCTCCTGCATAAGCCCTACCTAAAGCAGTACCACCCTGGGGTCTGATCTCATCAGATCTCAGAAGCTAAGCAGGGTTGGGCCTAGTTAGTACTTGAGTGGGAGACTTCCTGGGAACACCAGGTGCTGTAGGCTTGGGAGACTGACCCAGCATCTCACTCCTGAGCAAACCAGTGATTGAAAATCCTGTAAATAGAAGAGAAGCACTGAAGATAGTGTTGTGTGTGACATAGTGTTGGGTAGTATTTTGCCCCTTGAACATAAGGTCACTATGAGTTAGACCTGACTTGGTGGCAACTAACAACAACAACACACAAGCTCTGTCAGTTATTAACTGGCATTTTTTTCTACCATATCTTAATTTACTGTGTTCCTTTATATTAGAGTTTTCTTCTACTTCCTTAAGATGAGACTATTTCTGGTACTCAACTTTATGCAATATAACTGTCCTAAACTACTGGACATTCTGGCTTTCATTCACAATTCCTTGTAAAGTGATTTGTTTGCTATCAGCTGTTTATTCATTCTGAAAAAATTTGAGTGTTTTTCTTATTTTGTCTCTATGTTGAGATTAATAATGCTTGACGGTTGTCTTCTTCATTCATATTTACATGATTGAGCTAGATAATATTGCCCATTTGCCTATTGAGGCTAAATATGCTCAACACATTGAGATGTTACAATGCATTTTATTTTACTAATTTATAAATTTAATTTTACCCATTTCCTTAGGAAAAATATAGAAAATATTTCAATGGGAATTATCCAGTATAAATTGTTTAACTGAGAATTCATCTAGGAGAAAATGAACTATTGTAAGAATTTAAAACAGTAGGTATTTCATGTAGACAATTTGTTTCACAGATGATGGAATAGGTAAGAAAAAGGAAGAAGTAGTATTGTTGGAGCCCAGAAGGCAGGGCCAACAGGAAACAGATGGAACTACAGAAATCTGCTTGTGAATCTGATAGATAAGAAGGAAAAGGAAGTATCTAGCTTACCTGATCTCTTCCTATAATAAACTACCAGCATCTCTCATTGGACAAACTCAGGCAGAAATGCATTGACATATGTGATACAAAGCCATGGGGGGTCATCAGCCCTCTGATGTTGAGCAGAACAGATAATAGGGCACAGAAAATGCCTAAGGACAAAAGATCCATACCTGGCACAGAATAAGTGTATTACTATACTGATATAAGGTTTAATGGGTAATTATTGAAGGCAAATATTATTTATTATATAAAAAATTGATGGTCCCAAGACTAGTTTTAGGATTTTAAGTTATTTTTTCCTGTACCAATGTCAAGTAATTTGGCATAGAATTATTGCATAGTGAAAAAAATATTAAAATAAGAGAGTTGCAAAGTACTGGGAGTAGATAGGACAATCTGGGTGAAATATTCACATACAATGACAGTAATGAATAAATTTATTAAACTAATAGCTGATAGCAGTCGTACCAAAGTAATAGGCATCAGAAAATTTGCCTTTAAGTCTCTTTGAACAAGTTCAACAATTCATGGATCTTATTACATATTTCAATATTATATAATTATTTTGTGAGATGTATATTAAAATATTGTCTATTTGTAAAAATAATTATTTTGGGTTAGGCTTAGAAATAGATTTAATTTATAAATTAAACTAAGGAGAACAGATATCTGTACTCTATGTTTCCTCAAAGAATAGAGTGGAACTGGAAGTTCAGAGAATTTAAGATAGGGAGAGTTCACAGGAAAAGGCATCAGAGAAGAGACAGTTGCACAGAGAGTAGTGAGCTTGGCTCAGTACTACATTTAAATGGTATTCCACAACCCATGTTCATGACAAATTAAAATTTGATCACTAATATCATGTGATGGGAGAAGGACCTGGCAACCCCCTCCCAAAAATCAATCTGCCATTGAAAACCCTATGAACAGCAGAGAAGCACTGACAATAGTGTTTCCCCTGTTGTACAGAAGGTTGCTATGAGTTGGATACCGACTTGACAGCACCTAACAACAACAACAACAACAACAACAACAATATCATGTGATGTATTGCTGCCTTGACCTCTGGTAACTATCAGTAAATTTAACCATCATACTTTGAACACTATTAGTATAGTATAAGTGTTAGCAGAGGCAAATAATGTCTTAATGTTACTAGGAAAATAGTTTAGTTTCATACATATTTAAAGGAATTATTATTTAGTTTATGTGTAAATACATACAGCATAAAAATTTGATCATATTATATTTATTTTATTAATTCCCCATCTCTAATGGAATTATTCATATTTTAAAATAATACCTTTAATGTATCTCCATTAAACAATTATTGTCTTCAATATATTTTTTCTAGGCAATTTTGTATATATGGGATAGGTAGAACAATCTTAAGATGTTAATAATTCCGTTTTGTGAATGGTAAAAGAGGTGAGATTTTTTTCTTACTGCTGTCATTGAAATGAGTAGCTTTTCCTGCATTGTGCATTAAGAAAGAATGTCTTTCATTTTGATAAAAATAATATTGTTGCAGAGTAAAATGGAAACACCCTGGTAGGAAACAATAGCAGTAGGTCAGAACATGTACCAGATACTTTGGATGGAAGGTGTTTTGAGAACATTCCAGCTCAATATGATTGCTTCAGTTCCCCAGTGCACTGAAGACTATTGCAGCTCAATTCAGAGCCGGTTGTGTCATGCCCTTCAGACTTGCTTCTCATTTAACAACTAAAGTTATCTAAATTGGTCTATTCCCACTAGTCATGATTCATAATCAGAAAGTGGTTTGGGCTCTTTCTTTTCCTTTTTAAAAGATGCATTCCCCAAACATTTTTTGGATGTACTTCTGACACTTTAATAGGCACAAGGGATGAAAAATTCAAATCAGACATTCTGACTGCAAAGAGCTCATAACCTAATTTATAAGCCTAAAAGTGACTTGTAACACTCTTAAATCTATGGTACCTTTTAACCCAAAAGGTGTTGACAAATTTCTATCATGTAATACAGATCAATTCTCATAGAAAAATTGATTTGGGGACACCTCGGGTACACTTCAGGTGTAGGGATTTACCATTAGTTGCTATGTATCATATATTTTCTATACATCAAGCATTATACTAAGTATTTTAATGATTAAAAAGCATTTCATTTTATATTTATAACTAATTAATGGGAGGCTTTTTAACCTTCCAGTTTTACATTTGTGAAAACAGGCTTTAGTGAGGAGAAGTAATTTTGTCAAGGGCTCTCACATACGCTTGGCCCAAGCAGCTCACATAACTTACTCTGCAGTCAATCCTCTTTCTCACCCTATTTCTCTCCCTCCCTGCTTAGTTGTGTACTCAGGAGCAAATCTATTTATGATAATGAGAGCTAAGCCATTTATAAAATTCTTCCAGAAATAGTGCAGATTTGTTTTAGTCAGCTCAATCTGTACAATGGATGAGAACAAGAAATCACTGCCAATAGCTGGTTTCTTATTTTCATTGATACCATGTAGCTCTCAGGGATGCCATGAGTCTTATGTGAACTATATAGAATATAGCTCGTATTGTAAAATATGTTTGACAATTATCCTTTATCATCTAATTTCCAGTAACCACCATCATAGGTGCACTTTTGAAAAACAGAAAGAGCTATGTTCTCAAATACACTATTTTTTTTAAATGATCTGAAACTAAAGATAGCATTAAAAACAAGAAAACTTCAGTTTAGCTCTTATACTTATTTTTCTTCACTCAGGACAGGAAATGTGTGCAAACAACATGGAATTCTTTGTTTATTTGTTTTTTGTGTTTTTTTTTTATCTTCCATTTTTGTAGCCATTTTTTTCTGATGACATTGAAGAAATAGTACTTGGCATGAATTGTCATGAAGAGAATTTGTCTATGGGAACTTCAGGACTGGTTCCCTTCCAGGTCTGTTTTCACTCTTAGTTTCAGCTACTTTCTTTTCTATTCACAAATAGGCCTTGTCCCCACCTCCTCTTCCTTCTCCTCCTCCTCCTCCTTCTTCTTCTTCCTTTTTTTTTTTTTTTTTTTTTTTTTTTTTTTTTTTTTTTTGTAGTACTTGAGGGTTGAATCCAGGATCTCACACATAGTTTGGGAGTGCTCTACCACTGGGCTGTATGTTTAGCTCATTTTAATTTTTTTTAATTTTCAATTGTTAATTAATTTGTTTTTTGTGTCACAGTCTCACTAAGTTATACAGGCTGACTTTGATCTTGAACTCAAGATCCTCTTACCTCTGCCTCCAAGACCCAATGGAACTATAGGAGTAAACTACCCTTCCTGCTTCTTCTTTCCTTCTTTATTCATAAGGTTCTTTCATTTTTGTAAAACATGCATTTTACAAACGATTTAATTGCCAACTAAAGATAAACCTGCCCTATGGTGACTTCTCTACTTTATCATGATTGAGACTGAGTTTTAATCTACTTTAAGCCTATTACTACATTTTCAAAACCTTTACATTGGCTTTGAAGTATAAAGTTATTTTATGTATTTATTTGATCTACTCTAATACATAAATTCTGTTTGATATCTGATATCCTGCACTGCTTTATTCAGTCCAGGAAAATTCAACAGAATCTATGAAATGCTGTTTGTGATAATGATTAAAAAACAAAATTAAAAGCATGTCTACTTTTACAACCATCCAAATTTACTCTAAATAACCTATTATTTTATTATAGTCCAATTTTATTTAGAAAAAAATCACAATTTTTACTCACTTTATAGCTTACAAATTAATACATATATTATTTGCATTCATATTAGCTATATTTCTGAAAATTTAACTTAAACTTAGTCTTGTCTTTAACTCTGTACACGATACAAATTGTACATTTTAAACTGCATATTAAAATGTTATGCATTTGCCTCAGTAAAAATTAAAGCAAGGAAACAAATTTTGTTTAAACTTTCATCCTGTATGGTAGCATACTTCATCACAGGTTGTTGTCATGTTCCCTGGAGTTTGCTCTGACTCACAGCCACCCTCATAGGGTTTTCAATGGCTGATCGTTTTGAGATTGCTTCAGAAGTGGATTGCCACATCCTTCTCCCATTTTCATCAGCAGTTAGCCATTCCAGAAGCTACAAAGTATTTCCATTATAATGTCAAATATCTTGTCATTCTTTTCAGCATTCAATTAGTAACAGTCACAGTCCCTGTAACCTGGAGTCACAGCCTTTAAAATAAGCTAGTCTACTCTTCCAATGGTGAGAATGAGATGTGAGAAAACTGTTATCCTGCAAAACTGCCCCCGGATAAATATGATCAGAAAGAGCTGACAACATGTAATCTTAGAGCCACAAAAAACATTGACAAAACAAACTGCTGCATTGACATGTACATGTACATTTATGGTTTCTTACTTGCACTTCTTCCATGTGTATTTATATGTGTCATTCATGAGAAAATCTGAACCCAGGAATGATATGGAAGAAATATTACCTGAACACTTTCTTCAAGCCATGTCAACATTTTGGGAACCTGCAATTTTAACTTTTATGTAAGTCAGATATATTATAGAATGTTAAGTTCTTGTTCTGTTAAGGTCAACAGCATTGTATTAGAAACATGTCAGGGGAAAGGGAAGCATTTCAACTTTAAATAACTGAGATATTCAAGAGCATTAGGTCTGTCTTTAGAAGTCTAAAGAAATAGATATAGTTCCCACTGTTAAGAAGATCTGCCCAAAGGATGAAATGAGAATTGTAGGCATAGAACAATCTACATATTAGAAGGATATGGATTCAGTATATTGGATGTTCAGCTAAAGGAGAGATTCATTTCAATATCAAGTGAGTGGGAAATCTCTGTGAAAAGTAATATAGTTATTAGGAAAGTTTAAATATAAATAGATTTTAACTTGTTCTGAAGAGAAAGAGAATTATGAATAAAGAGACCCAAGAAGCAGAAACATGGACACACACACACACACACACACACACACACACAGACGATGGGGCAAGAAATTTGGCGGGAAATATGTATACCAGCTTGGTTGGTAAAATATTTACAGAAAGAGTAGCCTTAAAATCAAGAAAAGTGCCAGGCACTATGGATTCCAACAGTAACCCCAGCAATTAGAGAGGCAGAGTAAGGAGGATCACAAGTTTGAGGCCACAGACAGCCTAATTAACTTAGCAAAACTCTGTGTCAAGATAAAAAAAAAAACTGGCAGAAAAATCAAGAAGAGCTGTTTTCAAACAATGCAATAGAAAAGATCTTCACGAATAAAAAATTAAATATTTAAATCTCATTGTAGAAAATAAAGAGGCTTTGAAAGTTCTGAACAGAATCAGATTTACCTTTAAGGACATGTTGACTGACATTGGGAGATATTTGTTTAATAGTTACAACTTGGAAGTAAAGGAGTTACCTATGAGACACTACAACTCCAATAATCCAGATTGGAGATAGAACATGTTAGAAGCTGGGCCAAGAAATGGTCATTAAAATACATTAGAAGCACCCTTCACGAGACATGGCAGCTGACTGAATGATTACAATTATCCTTGGATTTTAAATTTTACTATTAAAACAAACTGATGGAATCTAATATAAGACAATTTGGGACTTGAATATAACATAAAACAAAAAGCAAAAACATCACTAATAATAAAATAATAGCCAATATCTTGTTTGTTCCCTCACACATTTGTCAGTTTGCCACATTATGGGGGCTTGTGTGTTGCAATGAGGTTCAAAGTTATGCCAATGGTATCTCAGATGCCAGGGGGGTCACCCATGCTGGACAGGTTTCAACTGAGCTTCCAGACTATGACATGCTAGGGAGTAGCCACCAGAAAATCACTCTCAAAACAATCAAACCCTATGGATAGCAAAGAAACACTATCAGATATAGTGCCGGAAAATGAGCCCCCCAGATTGGAAGACATTCAAAAGACTACTGGGGAAAAGTTGCCTCCTCAAAGTAGAGTCTATCTTGATGACAGAAATGGAGTAAAGCCCCAGAAACCTCCATCTGCTCATGTAGCACAACTGAAAATGAGGAGAAACAACTGTAAACATCAATTAATAATTGGAATGTGGAATGTATGTATATGAATCTAGGAAAATTAGAAATCATTAAAAGATAAATGGGACACATAAACATTGACATCCTTGGCATCAGTGAGCTAAAATGGATGGGCATGGTCCATTTTCAGTCAGATAATCATATGGTCTACTACACTGGGAATGACAAACTAAAGAGAAGTGGGTTGCACTCATCATCAAAAAAAAAAAAAAATCTCAAGATCTGTCCTTAAATACAATGTTGTCAGTGATAGACTAATATCCATACAACTACAAGGAAGACCAGTCAATATGACTATTATTCAAATTTATGCACCCATCACTAAGGCCACAAAGGAAGAAAGGGAATATTTCTACCAGGTTCTGCAATCTGAAATAGATAAAACATGCAATCAGGACATATTGATAATTACTGTTGAATGGAATGCAAAGATTTCAAACAAAGAAGAAGGCTTAGTAGTTGGAAAATATGTTCTTGGTGACACAAACAATGCTGCAGATCCCATGATAGAATTTTGTCAGACTAATGACCTTTACATTGCAAATACATTTTTTTCAACAATATAAACTGCAACTATACCCATGGACTCCACCAGATAGAACATATAGGAATCAAATTGACTACATATGTGGAAAGAGATGATGGAAAAACTCTATATTAAATGTCAAAACAGACCAGGTTCTGATTGTGGATCAGACCATCAACTGCTCATATGCAAGTTCAAACTGAAGATGAAGAAAATTAGAAGTGTAAGAGAACTAAGGTAAGACCTTAAGTATATTCCACCTGAGTTCAGAGACCACTTCAAGAATAGGTTTAATGTATTATACACAAATGATCAGAGACCAGACTAGTTGTGGCATGACATAAAAGATATAATTCAAGAAAAAGGCAAAAGGTTATTAAAAAGACAGGAAAAAAGAAAAGACCAAATGGCATGTCAAAAGAGATGCTGGACTTTGCCTTTGAACATCAAGCAGTTAAAGTAAAAGGAAAATATGATGAAGTTCATTCAGGATCCAAACAGAAGATTTCAAAAGGCAGCTCCAGTAGATAAAAACAAATATTATATTGACATGTGCAAAGAGATGGAGGCAGAAAACCAAAAAGGAAGAACACACTCTGTGTTTCTCAAGTTTAAGGAAGAGTGGCCTCGAGTGGCAATAGTGAAAGATTCTATAGGGAAAATATTTAACAATACAGAAAACATCAAAAGAAGATGGAAAGAATACACAGAGTCATTATACAATAAAAGAATTGGTAGATGACCAACCATTTCAAAAGGTTGCATATGAAGAGGAAACAATGTCATTGAGGGATAAAGTTGAAGCTGCCTTTGAAAGACCTGTTGAAACACAAGTCTCCAGGAATTGATGGGATACCAATAGAGATGTTTCAACAAATAGATGCAGCACTGGAGGTTTTAACATGTTTATGCCAACAGATTTGGAAAAGAGCCACCCTGGCCAACTGACTGGAAGAGATCTGTATTTGTGCCTACTCCCAAAAAAGGGGATCTAACTGAATGTGCGGGCTGGGATTTAGCTCAGTGGGTAGAGCGCTGCGCTGCAGTCTCTGAGGTCCCGAGTTCAACTCCCAGCACCGCAAAAATGGGAGAAGGGCCTGGCAATCCACTCCCAAGGCAATCCCGAAGCACTCAGCCATTGAAAACCCTATAAGGGTCGCTATGAGTCGGATACCGACTCGACGGTACCTAACAACAACAACAACAACTGAATGTGCAAACAATTGAACAACATCATTAATATCACACACAAGAAAAATTTTACTAAAGATCATCCAAAAGCTTCTGCAACAGCAAATAGACAGGGAATTACCAGAAAATCAAGTGAGATTCAGAAAAGGATGGGGAACCAGGGTCATCATTGCTGATGTCAGGTGGATATTAGCCAAAAGCAGAGAACATCAAAAAGATGTCTATGTTTTATTGACTTTGCAAAGGCATTTGAATATGTAGATCATAACAAGTTATGGATAACACTTCACAAAATGGCAATACCAGAGCACCTAATTGTACTCATGAGGGCTCTGTATCTGAACGAGAAGTCGGTTGTTCAAATAGAACCACAGTCTGGTTTAAATTTGAGAAACGTGTGCATAAGGCCTGTATACTTTCACCATATCTTTTCAGTTTATATGCTGAGCCAATATTCTGAGAAGCTGGACTTTGAGGAAGAACATGGCATAAGGATTGGAGGAAGACTCATTAACAACCTGCTTTATGCAAATGACACATCTCTGCTTGCAGAAAGTGAAGAGGATTTAAAACATTTACTGATGAAGACCAAAGATCATAGCCTTCAATATGGGTTGGGACTGGGGCGGAGTCAAGATGGCAGACAGATAACACACACCTTCTGTTCCGGAGCAATAAGAAGCCTTTATTAGGGGTTTAAAACTCAAGTTGAATAAATAGAAACAGAGATAATTTAGTTTGAGAGATAAAGAATGAAACTAGGCATACACTGAAATTAAGGATTAGGCTTCAGAGGAGCTACACAGTGGCCAGCAGTGGGACTGCAGCCATTTCGCCATAACACAGGGAGTGGTTAGAATCCCAGAGTCCTGGAGGGGATTTCGCGCACACGCACCCACGGCCTGGACCCAACAACCTTGCCAGCACACACTCTCACCACGCCTGCGGGACACAGTCTGCAGTTCCTAGGTGAGTCACCGTGAGGGAGCACACAAACAAACGCCCTCCATACTGGCCGTGGAGCGAACGTGGGAAGCCGGTGCCAGCGATCCTCGTCTAGAGCTGAGGCGCGGCTCCCCTCCCTTCTGTTGCGGCGGGTCAGGCCTACGATCGCGAACTCCACAGAAATTTGGGCACACATATATCCGGATCACAGACACATCAGAGGTGAGCCCAAATCACCCCACTGTGCTGCGGAAAGATCTGGGGCTTGTGGAGGCGGCCAAGTCGCGCGCGGCTGGGGAGCTCCTTCTCGGCGGAAGCCACGTGCCCCCGGCGGAGCCCCTTCTCGGCCAAAGCCGCGCGCCCCTGGTGGAGCCCCATCGCGGCGGAAGCCGCACGCCTCCGGCAGAGCCCCTTCACGACGGAAGCCACTCGCCCTGGCACGCGGCCAGGCGAGCTCTTTTCCGGCTGCGCAGCTCGCCCCTGGCGGAGAAGTTCCGAGCGCAACCGCAACACACAACAAGGCTGTGGGGAGGAAATCTCTGACTTAGGGAATTGGCGCCCGATCTCCATGGGACAGGGAGATCTTCAGGGAAGACCCCACAGGTTTCACTGCCTCTCGAACAGTACAGTAGTCGCGGAGTGTTTCATGGAACAGTCTCTTTGGACACTCGGGACCCCAATTAAATCCAGATTGTTATGAAGAACTTGGCTATATGGACCCAATGAGACTGATGGTTACTGTGGATTGTGTGGAAATACTGCCACCCTGAGCTCTATTGGGAACATTGCACCCTGCATTATCGAATCCACCTGGTCGAAGTGGGTGTAATAGTTCAGACTCCATCCTCAAGATAATATGTTTTTACTGTTAACAGGGTCTTGAGCCTGCTTCCTTAGTGGAAGCTGGACTGACACTCTGTGGCCACACCCAATATATTTTTTGCTTTTTGAGATAGGCTCTTGTTGGGCTGCACAAATTTTGGGCTTGAGACACTCCTGCCCCCATCCTGCAAGTCACAGGGATTCCAGGCATACTTCACTGCACCTGACTGCAAGAATTGTTATATGTATGGGGGAGAGTCTATGCGTGAGGTATGGAATTTTATATTTTATTCTATTTTTTCTCTTTTCTTTGTACTTTACTTTTTTTAAATTTTTATCTTAATTTTATTAGTACTATATATTTTTTTCCTCTTCTTTTCTTTCCTTCTATGGGGGTTTGAATTCAGGGCTCTGCGCCTGCTTATCTGGTAGGTGCTGGATTGCCACGCTGCACCCCAGGACCCCCCTTTTTTTTCTTTTCTTTTCTTTTTGAGACAGGGTCTAATTGGGTTGCACAGAAATCGGGCTTGTGTCCCTCCTACCTCCGACCCCCAAGCCTTTGGGATTGCAGGTGTGCACCACTGCACCCAACTACAAGTGTTTGGGAGAGAGCATATGTGAGATTTGCCTCTTTTTTGTCCTTTCTTTCTTTTCTTTCTTTTGTTTTTTCCTTTTTTTTTTCCTTTTTATTTCTCTCTTTTTCTTCCCTATTTTTCCTCCTTTCTTCTCTTACTCCCTTCCCTTTTTCTACCCTTCTCCTCTATCTCTGAAGCTATATATGTGTCATTGTTCTAATAATTTATCCCTTAAATCTCAACCTTAATATTAACTTTGACGGTAATTTCTATTAACCTCTGTCCTCTACCTCTTCCTTCCACCTCTTCTATCACCAGATCCCCCCTATTTCTTACCCCACAGAAGAGAAATGGAATCTATCACCTCCCTAACCCTAACCCCCCCTGGAGCTGGACTGGTAGATTCTGTTTTCCGGACCGCACTATGCGAAAATCAAATAAAAATACAAAAACCACAAGGGGGCAGGATGGACCTGAAGGCTTCACAGATCATACAACCACAATGGATCACTCAAATGACTCGCAGTTATTAGAGATCTCTGAGTCGGTGTTCAGAATCATGGTTATAAGCATGCTAAGAGAAATAAAGACAAATACTAAAAATACACTGGAGATAATTGAAAGAAAGCTTTCTAATTTGGAAACTGCTCTGTCATCACAGTTAGAAATGATTAAGAAAAATCAAGCCACTTTGCTTGATACCCAATCCAAGTTATCAGAATTGAACACAGCTAAAGAATCTTTCTCTTCAAGACTGGATGAATCAGAGCAAAGGATCTCTGAGACAGAAGATGACATAAACGAACTTAAACACAAGCAATTGGAAATGGAGTCAATGATAAAAGTTTTAAAAAAAGATTTCCAAGAGAACTCAGATAGAGTGAAAAGAAGAAACATAAGAATTATGGGTATTCCTGAATGAGAAGAAAGAATCACTGGAGGCCTTCACAACCTAGTAAATGATATCCTCAAGGAAAATTTCCCAAAGATAGCAAAGGAAATGGATA
>VMDO01020526.1:0-37295 GCA_007922755.1 Pedetes capensis | reverse complement strand
GGTCTTGATAGTGGTAGTGGTGATGGTGGTGATATTGGTGATATTGGTGGTGGTGATGGTGGTGGTGATGGTGATGGTGGTGATGATGGTGGTGGTGATGGTGGTGATGGTGGTGACAGTGGTGGTGATGATGGTCTTGATAGTGGTGATGGTGATGGTGGTAGTGGTGATGGTGGTGATACTGGTGATGATGACGGTGGTAAGGGTGTTGATCACAGTGATGACAATCGTGGTGATGACATTGATGATGTGCTGCCGTTTTGTGATGGTGATGGTGATATGGATGGGGGAAGAGCAAGGGTGAGGCCCCACCAGGGCCCGGGATTCTGCACAACAGTGCCTGGGGTGGTGCTTGACAGGCAGTCAGTGCCTAATGACTATAGGTCTTGTTAGAGTCCAGCTCAGTTCAAAAGCAAATGGGTCATCTTATGATCAAACCCAGCAAGCTCAGAGCCAATAAAACCACACATTTAAAATGCTAATTTAACAGCATTAGCTGGGCCACATATCAGCGTTTATAGAAAAGACTTCACCACATTTTATTGCATCTTGGGGAGTCTTGTTTAACAATATGATTAATTCTGGTCTAAGTCTAAGGGTTGTAAAGAGACGCACTGCAGCTGGGATACATTGGTTACATCTGAAGGCTAGAAAATTTGCCACCTGACAACAGCAAATTCATTCATTCACTCATTCATTCATTCATTCACAAACACAAGCGTCTGCTCAGGACACACGTGGGCTCTTGAGGACCTGTGAATTCATGAGTGAATCGTAGCTTGGGGAGCGCTGGGGTTTCATAGAACAGAGAGGCCTTGGGGTGCACTGGCATCTGTCCAACGAATGGCAGGGACATGCGGTTTTGCTTGTAAGGAGCCATTGCCAGGGCCTCGGAGAGGAGCCCTGGGCTCTGGGCTGAGGCAGGGCCCAGAGGAGGGTCTTCCTGGGATGGGACAGGGTGGGGGATGAGCAAAGGAAAGGGTTTGGGGGAGATGTGCTGAATGACCGAGAGGAGGGCCAGGCTGACCAGCCCGAGAAGACAGCAAAGCCAAGGGGTGCAGCAGCCCCTTCTGCCCGCTCCCTTCCTGAAGGCTGGAGGAATTCGGAGCAAGTGGGGGTGAGCGCGAGGAGCAGGTCTAGGTAGGAGTAGATAAGGCGAGACCAGCTCGCTAAGCACGCATCCTGCCTCTCCCAGCTGCTCCGGCTCTGTCCCTTTGGCCCCACGGCCTCAGGAGACAGGTGCACACAGGACAACCCCGGGAGGGCCGAGGCAGGCCAGGGAGGCCCCTGCAGGCCTCTCTTCCCGCACCCGCTTTGACTTGCGCAGGTTTCCACATCTGGGAACATCAACCCCGAATTCCAGTGGGTCCCCTCCCACGCAGCACAGCTTAGGAGACGACTCTTCAGATTCCTGGTGACAGTGAATTAAATCAACACCAATTTCTGAGCCATGCTAAAAATGTTCAGATACAGATGGGGTGAAGAAATTCGGTCTCCCATTTAGAGAGCTGAAGAATATAAAGGCAGAGCCATGGGAATGAGCCCCAAATTCATTTTATGTGAGGAAAAAAATCATTCACCTCCCGGTGACTTTTTTTTTTGTCTTTTCAGGACGTATAAAACCTGGTATAATTGAGCTATTCTTTTCCCATTTATCTAGTAGCAGGTGAAAATAAGATGCAATTAATCTTTTCAATTCTGTGAGCCTAGGATAGTGGGGGGATTTAATTTCCCTAATTGAATGAGCCAACTGGAAGGTTTGCTGTTCTATTCAGTTCAGTTCAAGAAGTGTTTATGGAAGACCAGGTAGGATCAGGCACTGCCCAGGTATCCCATTTAATTTGCCCATTTAATCTTCCCATCTCTCTCTCTCTCTTTTTTTTTTTTTTTTTTTTTTTTTTGCAGTACTGGGGGTTGAACCCAGGGCCTCGTGCCTGCATGCTCTGCAAGTGCTGGACCACTGAGCTGCACCCCCAGCCCATTCTTTTTACTTTTTGAGACAGGGCCTCACTACGTTACGCAGACTGCCTCTGGTCTCGAACTTGCGATCCTCCTGCCTCCACCTCCTGAGACGCTGGGATTATAGGCGTGCGCCACCGCGCCTGGCTTAATCTTCCCATCTCTTAAGGAAATGCTGTTAAGGCCAGCTCAGGGAAGAGGGAGTGACTAACCTCAAAGGCACTGCCTGGATGGCCCAAGGCATCGCTGTGCTAAGTGATGGAGCCTAGAGGTTAGCGCATCACGGGTGGCGCTGGCAGCCTGGGTTCTCTTGGTGCTGATCTCCCTCTCTGGCACGCACGGAGATGGAAGGCACAGACCCTGACCCGAGGGGGACTTGTCAGATCGCCTGGCCCATGCTGCCTGGGAAGTGCTTACCCCTGGGTCCAGAACATGCGGGACTAGGTGAGCCTTGGATAGGCCAAGTCAGCCAGGCAGCAAGGCCGGTGTGTGTTCATTTCCTTAGGCTGGGGAAAAAAAAAAAAAAAAGCTGTCCACTGGGTAGGGTAAGATAGCGGATTCTCTCACAGTCCTGGAGGCTGGAAATCTGATGTCCAGGTGTGACCAGGGCTGTGCCCTCCTGAAGGCTCCAGGAAGGATGTGCTCTGCGCTCCTCCAGGCTTCTGCTGTGGCCCGAGACCCTCAGCATTCCTTGGCTTGTGGACGCCTCCCTCCACTCTCCACCTCTGTCTCCTTGTGCAGGCTCCATGGAGCCTTCCCCTGTGTGTCTCTGTGTCACCTCGCACAAGGACACTGTCATAATAGATTATGGACCACCTGAATCCAGTGTGACCCCATTTGTCACATCTGCAAAGATCCTATGTCCAAATTAGGTCACATTCACAGGTATCACACATCTTCTGGGTGCATATGATTCAACCCACAAGAGGATGCTAATGTAGATGGGGCCTGGGCAGAGACATCTTGGAGGAAGTGATAATTTTAAAGGTAGCGTCAAAGCAGCCCTTGTCCTGTAAATCTTAGCCAGTGAACCGGAGGTTCTGGCAGACTGGGGTAGGAAGAAAAACACTTCTCTTGTTTGAAAACTGAGGACTCCCGCAGAATCCCAGAACCTTCTTGGCACAGCTGAGAAGAGCAATGGACAAGTATTGGTGGTGAGCATTTATTGAGCCCCTTCTGTGTGCTGGGCAACAGGCTGGAGGGAGTATTTCAGTGTTGCACAGCGAGGCCTCTGCAGCTAGAGCTGAATGGGTTTGCTGTTGGGGATTTTTAAAGCACCCCATATATAGGGTCCCTCTAACCAGCATTCGGGGCTAACACTCAGGCTACATTCTACTCACTCCTTTATTCCCCCTCCCATCAAGTGAGCAAAGATGGCCCCTGACAGTCTGACCAGCCTCAACCACCTCAATTCTGATTGGCTACCCCTAGCACCCCAGTTAAATAACTGCCCCTACCTGGCAGGTAGGACAGTTCATCTGCTGTACCTGTCAGGAATGTGCCCTGATTGACTAACCCCGGTACACGCCCCCCTCCGGGACCCTATATAAGCAGGGCTCCTGGACCCCCTTCACCCCTCCACTGTTCTCCATCCCTGAACTGCTGCCTGGACCCCATCACCTTGATCCAGCGCTCCCCAAACCAGCGGAAGATCTCCAAGGAAGCTGATGCATCAAGACCAGGGGCCCCAAAGCACCGAAGGCTATAAGCAAGCCATGAAGAGTCTCCCAATTCTTCCCATCCTTGGGAAGGAGGGAGGCAGAGAAGGCGAGCTGCGAGAGTCAAGACCACCGGACCTCCAGCCCAGCGGAACACCAGCTGCTTGTAGCTGTGCCTTTAAGGCTGAGCTAGCTGTCCCACCAGCTAGCACTTGAGCACTAAACAGGGGCTGCTTACTGGTTGCACCCCACTTGGGGAGTAACCCAATAAACTTTCCCCCTCTTATTTCCTTCAAAAGGTCTCCCAAAGTCCTTCTTTGGCACCTCTGGCCACTACATCAACCCAGTCCAGTGGGTCCCCAATACCCACTTGGTGTCAGGGCAAGGCTCTGAACTCTGCTGGGCCTGAGCTGAACCCCAACAGTTTGCACCTTAGCTCAGGTGCTCTATGTGACCCTGCTCAAGGTCCGTCTCCTTATGCGTTGGTTTTGTCAAATATAAATAAAGATTGCTGTAGAACTCCCCTCCAAGCACTGTCTTGTGGATTAATAAGCAGATACATTCAGAGAGAGCTTATGGGAATGCCTTGCAGCCTACTTAGCAAACCCCCAATAAATTCTGTCATCGAATCATTTAGCTCAGTTCCTGGTACATAGTAAGCACTTGATAAATACCATCATTCAGCCAACATTTCTCAAGTCCCGTCTATGTACCAGCACTGGGTTGGGCATTTTTATTATTTTTCCATGGCTACAGTGAAGAAGGATGACAGGAGAAAAACTGATGTTTTTGAATTACAATGCTGGAGATGAATATTGAATTCACCACAGACTGCCAAAAGAACCAACTGATCGATCCTAGAAGAAGTGCAACCAGAGTGCTCCTTAGAAGCAAGGATGGCTAGACTGTATCTTATGTATTTTGGACATGTTGTCTGGAGAGACCAATCCCTGGAGAATGATGTCATGTTTGGGAGACTGGCCGGTCAGCAAAAAAAAGGAAAACCCTCCACCAGATGGATTGACATGGAGACTGCAACAATGGGCTTAAACATAAATAAGATCGATCGTGTGCCTGGCACAGAATCGGGGAGTGTTTCAGTGTGTTGTACACAGGGTCGCTATGAGTCGGACCTGACTCAACAACCCTAACAAAGCTCCAGAGTTCTGGAAGCCCAAAAGCAAGGTGTCAGCCAGGCCTTACGCCCTCTGTAATAGAGTGCAGGGGGACCCCTGCCTTTCATTCAGTAGCAGCCCTCAATGCTCCTTGGCTGATAGATGCACCATTTCAGTCTCTGTCTCGCTGAGTCTCTGCGCCTCTTATCTTCTTATGAGGACACTAGTCACGTTGGGTAGTGCTCACCCCAATGACCTTGGCTCCATTAATTACATCGGCAATGAACTTATTTTCAAACAAGGTTACTTTATGGGGTACTGGGAGTTAGAAGCTTGCGTATGTCTTCTGAGGGACACAGTTCACCTCATATCAGCCTCAGGGACATTTTTTCCAGCAGGTGTCCTCAGTACCCGCCATCCCCAGTACATCCTCCAGCCCTGCCCCCAGGCGTTCCAGGTCCATCCTGAGAGAGTTCTGGCTCTGCAGTCTGCAAAGAGGATGAAGGCAAGGACCACTGGTGCAAAAGGCAGAGCCACCCAGGAAATACCTGTGCGCTGCCTCTTCCAACGCTCAGCAGACCTGGGAGACAGGGTTGCCACCCACATTTACAGATGAGCCCGCTGCCTTTATCCCTCTGACAGCCCAGCTCCTGGCCTAGTCCACCATCTGTCTGTCCACCTCCCCAGCTGTGGGCAGCCCCTCTAAGCCTTGGCTCTTGAACCCCTCACTGCCAGGCCCCGAGGGCAAGCGCCGACATGACCATTTTCAAAACATTCTAGAGGAATTAGGACGGAGCTCAGTGGGCGGGCTCAGTGGGCGGAGTGCTGCTCTGCGCATTCTGAGGCCCCGAGTTCGATCTCCAGCAGAGTAAAAATGGGAGAAGGACCTGGCAACCCACTTCCAACCCCCAAATAATCTGCCATCGTAAACCCTATGAATAGCAGAGAAGCACTGGCAAAGTGCAGGGCATGGCCCAGTGTCAGGGAGTGTTTCGTTCTGTTGCACATGTCAGCTCCCGGTAATCAGCCGCCATCCTCCAGGTCCCACCCATGTTCTTCGTGGGCCACCCTGGGGACCTGAGCGCCCTGTGTGAGATGCATGACGTCTGCCTTTGCCAGATGCGAGTTGGTCTGGCGCATCTCGTGTTCTCCTGGAAGGCGGCACTGCCTCACCTTTACCTCTCACCGGGGAGTTGGCGGCACCTTAGTTCAAGGTCTGGATGCCCAGTGCCACCCGCGTGACAGCTCCACATGAAACGCCCCCTGCTGGTGTAAAATGTCCACGCCCGGAATCCAGTCCAAGACTGGAAATGTATACAGCATGTAGGCCCGTGGGGTGCCCGCCCCATCCCTGGGGTGAGGGTGGCTTGTGGTACACCCACACATCGTGGCCCCCATACTTGTCTATGGCCATTGTTGGCCCATCACACTGATCTGGGCTCCCAGTAAATCAGGGTGCCTTCAGCCCCAACGTCCATCAGAGCCAACGCCTGAGCACCTTGCAGCTCTGCCTTCCACCACCATGAAGAAGTCACGTTGGGCTCTGAGGACATTGGAAGGACATTTTCAAATGGGTCCCACCCCCTACCCAAGCCATTGAGCCATTCGCAAAACAAAGGCCCATGTCAAGCTAGGTGCACACAGCTGGGCACCCAGGGCTGAGGTCACCCTGGGCGTGCCCTAGCTTGAATACACCTAGGAGCAACAAGCACCCACTCTTTTCCTTCTTTTTCTTTCCTCTCCACTTGCCATTTGCTCTTCTCTTCTTTCTCTAGTATCCACGTGCCGCCTCACCCTTCTCTCAGGACACCGTCTTCACTGTCTAAGGCACTTTTCTAGAAGCTGCTTAACTCTGTTCTCTGACTTTATCTTTCCCAGGGAAAATGGAGAGGTCCTTATGCAGATTCACCCAAGAACCCAGTTTATCTTAAGTTCTTTTCCAGGCTTACCTAAGCTTCTCCAGATGCCTCCGTTTTCCCTGTAATTATTTCCTTAATGGTATACGATGTGTTATTAATATTCTACACTGTCTATTATAATTTCTGTGTCAGGTACCAGTTCTTTTGTATGCCAGATGAAAGGACCAGGGTTTTGCTGCTAGAGTCCCAGACCCATGCTCCAGACCTGCCTCTCTGACTTCCCCACGGATCTCCAGTAACACTATGACTAGCAGTCCTGCTTCTAGAGAAATGAAAACAACCTATATCCACCAAAAAACCTTATCCACAAATGTTTACATCAACAATAGTCATGATACCCCTAAAGTGGAAGCAACTGGTGAATGGATTAATAAAATGTAGTCTAGCCACACAGCAGATTTTTTTTTTTTTTCAGTACTGGAGTTTGAACCCAGGGCCTCACGCTTGCATGTTCTGCAAGTGCTGGACCACTGAGCTGCACCCTCAGCCCATTTTTTTACTCTTTGAGTTTTTGAGACAGGGTCTTGCTAAATTACACAGACTGCCTCTGGTCTCAAACTTGCGATCTTCCTGCCTCCGACTCCTGAGCTGCTGAGATTACAGGCGTGTGCCACCACACTGGGCTCAGCAGAATATTATTCAGCCATGAAAAGGGAGGAGAGGCAGACACAGACACAGGCCACAGCACAGATGACCCTTGACAACATGATGTGAAGCCAAGAAAGCCAGACACAAATGCCACAGATTGTATGATTTTATTTATATGAAATCTTCAGACTAAGCAAAGCCATAGAGACAGAAAACAGCTTAGTGGTAGCCAGGGGCGGGATGGGGAGGGCTAATGTGTACAGAGTTTCTTCTCTGGTGAGGAGAATGTTCTGGAATTAGATGTGATGATTGTATAATGAGTGAATGCCATGGACTCATACACTTAAAAGCAGTAACTTGGTGAATTTGCTGTTGTGTGAATTTTGCCTCAATTAGGGAGAAAAGAAAAGCAGGTGGCTATCACCCTCCCCCACTGGCTGAGCTCGCTCCCTGGAGCAGTGGTCAGCCCTGGATGACCATAAGGACCTCCCTCCTTGGCCGTCCTTTGGGCCTGGAAGCCACAAAGGGAGGGACTAAAACCCAGGCTACTCCATGGGCGCCAGGGGCTATGGAAGATGGGCGGGGGAGGGGACTGCCAAGAATCACCTTGGTTTTGCATAAATGAATATGCATCACAGCCACCTCCCACTGAGCAGGAAATGCAAAGCCAACTCAGCCTCATTAAGTGCAATCAGGCCTGATTCCCAGAGGAGCCGGGGCGGCCAGCAGGGGTGGGCGTGGTTCCAGCCCCTCGGCCCAACCCCTCACTGACTCTGGCCCCAGGTCC
Source organism: Pedetes capensis (assembly GCA_007922755.1). Lineage (NCBI taxonomy): Eukaryota > Metazoa > Chordata > Mammalia > Rodentia > Pedetidae > Pedetes > Pedetes capensis. Next base: position 29,269 of record VMDO01020526.1, on the reverse strand, counting down.
CTGAGTGCTCCCTCACTACTGAGGACACAAGCCAAGGAGGAACCCCCGTCTCCCAGGGAGCAGGGGCCCAGGCTAAAGTTGGGAGGCCTGGGCTTGAATCGCAGCCCCTCCAACCCCTGCCCCATCCTGACAGCCCCAGCCACTCTATCTGTGCAGTTGTGATTTGTGTTTCTCCGCCTGGAAGGCCAAACACCAGCTGCTTCTCACAACTAAGCGGGGCCTCTGCCTCCTTTAATCCTCACACCCGATCCGGGAGACAAGTTCTGTCATGGTTCCCATTTGATAGAACAGCAAACTGAGTCATGGAAAGGGAGGAGCTTGCTGGTCATCTACTGCCGGCCACCACCTTGGAAATGGACACGACTGCCGGAGGAGTGTTGTGTCGGGGAGAGAGGAGGGCCGAGCTCAGGACGGCCGCTGTCCCTAGGGTGGGAAGCAGCCCACCCAGGCACCCAGGAAGCCCCTCACAGAGCAGCAGGGGACACGGCCCTGGAGCCAGCTGCCGCCTGTGTGTCTGGGAACCGCACACCCACAGCCACCGGACCTCAGAGCCGGGCCAGGGTGTGGGATGCGGGTGCTGCCCAGGACGTCCATGTCACGTTGCTGGGACAGCAGGGACTCTCACAGGGTTCCCATGCCAAACTCTGCCCTTCCCACTGCCCTCCACCAAAGGCGTCCAGAACACGGTGGTCAAGCTGGACTCAGGGTGTGGCCCAGCAAAGGGGGCGGGCTGGTCACCCACCTGCCCCAAGTGGGGCTGCGTCCAAGAGCAGCTGCCAGGGATGCTGGCTCCAGGAGCCTTGAGGTCCCCGCAGCCCTAGAGTCCTCAGAGCGCTGTGAGGACAGTGATCCACTGGCCTTGACCTGGCCCCAGAGAGCCACCGTGGGACAGCAAAGAGGCCCAGGGCCAGTAGCTATCAAGGCCAACATGTCGCCATCCTTCCTGGGTTTCCTGCCTTCCCCAGGGCCTAGAGCAGAGTGAGCTGGCATCCAGGTGGCTGGGGTGGCCCTGGGGACAAAGGAGCAGCATGAGGGCGAGAGCCGCTGGGTGGAGGCAGAGGCCAAGTCCACAGTGGAGGCCCTGCTGCATGCAGGAGCCGGCGCCACTGCCAATGTCCCTCAGGGACTCTGGGTAGGGCCGGGTTAGCCCAGGGACTCAGGCCATGGGGACCTCACACTGGCCCCCTCCCCTGAGCGCACTGCCCATGACATTGCCACACACACAGAAGACGGCACCTGTAGCCCTGCCGACTGACAATACCACTGAGCCTTGGGACGAAAGGAAAGATGGCTGCAACCTTCTGGCCTTTTATACAGGTAAGTGTTGTTGTTGTTAGGTGCCGTGGAGTCGGTATCCGACTCATAGCAACCCTGTGTACAACAGGCGAAACACTATTGTCGGTGCTTCTCTGCTGTTCATAGGGTTTTCAGTGGCAGATTGTTTTTTGGGAGGGGGTTGCCAGGTCCTTCTCCCAAGCCTACAGCTTCTGGTGTTCCCAGGCAGTCTCCCATCCCAGTACTAACCAGGCCCAACCCTGCTTAGCTTCCAAGATCTGACGGGATCGGATGCCACAGGGCTACGGCTGCAGCCCCAGGTAACTGTAATGGTTCTCAAACAGGGTGCCGTGGACTTCTCCCTGCCCTGCCAGAGCCAGGAGCAGGAGATAGGGCAGGCAGGGGCCGCTCTGCACACCCCGCCCTGCAGGCGCAGAGCTGGTGCTTCCTGCAGAGTCAGCTGCCACCGCCCGGGCTGGGGTCCGATGACTGTTCACCAGCAGAGGGTCCTGGGGGGCTTCCAGTCCTGGCGAGGAGGCCACCACCAAGCCCTGCGTTTTGAGGCCAGCAGAGGCCTCTGGCAGACTGGAGGCAGGAGATGGGGGCGCAGAGGAAGCCGTGCAGCCTCAGAGAAGAGGTCAGGGGCAAGCATAGGACAGCGAGGAGTAGGAAAACCAGAAAGCCGTCAAGGCTCAGAGGGAGGAGCCGGCTGCTGCAGTTCCACAGCGTCTGGTGACCCCAGGGCCCTGGTCACCCCAGCATTGCCCCTCGGAGGTACTTGGGGAAGAAAACAGGAGGGTCAGCAAGTGCGTCTGTCTGTCCAGGCTTTGTGCTTTCCCTGGAAGCTCTGGCCTGTCTCTGACAGTTTCCTCATCCCACATCTGGCTGTGGCAGGCGCTCCATGACCCCTGCTGTTCCTGGGATCCTCGTTATCCTTATTGTCATTATCAGGTGACGTCACTGCTGCCACTCATGACTGCTTGACTGTAAAGCCCGGCCTCCCCCCAGCCAGGCCCCCGCCCTTGCCCTCGACATTCTGGGGGAGGATCCATGAGCAAGCTGTGCCTGAAACAGGCCAGTGACAGCATCTGGGGTGGCCCAGCCCGAAGCCCAGGGGCCCAGCGGGTGACGGCTGGGGGGAACAAGCTGCCTGTTCTGCACTTGGTCCTGAGACCATCCGAGGCCTCATGTGAGCCAACCCACTCGGCATGGATTCTGTTTTCTGGGGTGCATATTATTCCTTGAGGACCCAGCACCTTGCAAAGGGCCAGGGACGGCCCTGTGGCACGGCTGGAGCTGCATCGTGTGATCACCCCTCCCCCCCATCCCCACACGCTCCCTCCAACAGCAGCAACGCACCCTCCCCAGTGCAGGTTTCCGAGGCCGTGGTTAAGTGCTAGACTGGGTCCTCACCACCACCCTGCCAGTCCGCATCTGGCCATCTCTGTAGGACGTGAAGACTCAGAAAGGGAATCCACTCTGCCCAGGGTCACCTAGCAAAGTCCGAGCAGGAGAGGAAGCTGTGTGCCCGATACCCCAGCCAGGGCTCTCACAGGATTCTTATCCCAGCTGGGCTTGGTGGCGCACGGCCTGTCATCCCAGAGGCTCGGGAGGCGGAGGCAGGAGGATCCCAAGTTCGAGACCAGAGGCAGTCTGTGTAACTTAGCGAGACCCTGTCTCAAAACGTAAAAAAAAATAGGCTGAGGGCGCAGCTCAGTGGTCCAGTACTTGCAGAGCATGCAGGCTCGAGGCCCTGGGTTCAACCCCCAGTACCACACACACACACACACAAAAGATTCTTATCCCAGCCTGACTGAGGCCCCTCCCCTCCTGTCCGGGACCAGGACTTCCAGACAGAGAAGGCAAGGGGCGGCCACATCCCCAGACAGCAGCAGTCCGGGGCTGGAAGGCTCATTTCCATTTCCATGGTGCAGGCTGGAGTTTCCCCCTCTCAGATGCACATTCCAGCCCTCGGTTTGGAAAGGCAAAGGAAAGGCAAAGGAAAGGCATTTTCCCAAATCATCAAGAACAAGGAGCACCCAGCAGGATGGCCACGCCTTTGGTCCTCGCTCACCAGAGACTCAGGCAGGAGGATCAGGACTTTTTTTCTTTTTTCCAGTACTGGGGGTTGAACCCAGGGCCTCGCGCCTGCATGCTCTGCAAGTGCTGGACCACGGAGCTGCACCCCAGCCCATTTTTTTACTTTTTGAGACAGGGTCTCACTAAGTTACGCAGACTGCCTCTGGTCTCGAACTTGCGATCCTCCTGCCTCTGCCTCCTGAACCGCTGGGATTACACGTGTGCGCCACCACGACCGGCCGAGGATCAGGACTTTGAAGCCAGCCTGGGCTGCACAGCAAGACTCTCCCCAAAACAACAAACCAAAAAGGAACAGAAGCACCACGGCCCACAGTGCCACGCCCAGCTCAGCAGCTGAGAGCGCAACCAGGTGAGTTAATGCAGCGCCAGCAGCGGGATTGCAGCGAGCGCTGCCCCTGAAGGCAGTCACTGCGCCCCTCTGTCCCCCACCCCTTAGCGCTTCACATCACCAGCTTCTGGGTTCAAGTCCAAGGCAGGAGCACCCAATGGTCACAGGTCTGTGCCCAGCTGCAAGTGAGGTGGGGACACGGAGCACCCCACTTTCTGCTCCACCCGCCCAGCAGGTGGGGAACTTGCAGAAGAGGGAGCAGCTTTCCCGGGCAGCTTGGCTCCCCACTTCTCAGAGGCAGGCACGGACTCTCCGCATCCTGGCTCAGTGGGCGAAATCACAAGAGCTGCCAGGAGGCCACAGCGGATTAAAAATAGACAGCGGCTGTCATCCGAGTTGGTCACAGCCAAATCCTCTTAGGCTTCTGGGCACAAGCTCTGAACGGGATCCCAAACCGCAGGGCCTCCGGGCTCCCTGGAAACAGCCACAGAACAGGACAAAGGCCTCTGTGTGGACAGGCCAGCCCCGAGCTGCAGGTCCTCAAAGACACGTTGCCCTGCATTGTCCCCAAGGAAACACGGTCCAGGTGCAGGCAGAGCCACCACAGGCGCTGGGTGGAGCTCAGGGCCCCGCCAGCAGCCATCCATGGCTCCACATGCCCGGGTGGACCACGGCACAAGGGATGACTTTTTTTTTTTTTTTTTGCGGTACTGGGGGTTGAACCCAAGGTCTCGCGCCTGCATGCTCTGCAAGTGCTGGACCACTGAGCTGCACCCTCAGCCCATTTTTTTACTTTTTGAGACAGGGTCTCGCTAAATTACACAGACTGCCTCTAGTCTCGAACTTGCGATCCTCCTGCCTCTGCCTCCCAAGCCACTGGGATTACAGGTGTGCGCCATCACGCCCGACATTTGGTGACATTTTTATGCAGAGGGTGCTGAAGGCTCAGTGCTGGGACCAGACGTCTGTGGTGGACACCGCCATCCAAACACAGGACTGGAGATAGTTAGGACTCTCAGAGACACTGTGTGCTGGAAATGACAGGCAAAAATAAAATGGCCGCACGCTGCTTTACAACCAAAGGCAACTGGGCCCGCTCTGGGCATCCAGCCTCAGGGCATCGGGGCAGTGAGGGATTATCATCCACAGGAGGCCGGAACCTGATGGCCGTGCCGGATTGCGCGCTTGGGGAGGAGGCTGGGCTCTGATGTGCTCTCAGACACACCCTGACACACACTCCCCAACTCACACACCAACACACACACACACACACACATATATATATATATACATACATACATATATGTTGATGACAGTGACACCAACACACATGCCCAACACACCAACACACAGTCATCAACATATACATATATATATATATATATATATATACCAACAACAGAACCCAACACATACACCCCACACACACCAACACCCCCCCAACACATACCCCCAACACATAGTCATCAACATAGATATATATATACCAACAACACAACACACACACCCAACACACACACACAACACAGTCATCAACATATATATACCAACACACACAACCCAACACACACTCCCCAACACATACCTCCAACACACACACACCCTACATACTGTCATCAACATATATGTATATATATATATGTGTGTGTATATATATATATATATATATATACATATATATATATATATATATATATATATATATTGGGAGAAGGACCTGGCAATCCACTCCCAAGGCAATCCCGAAACAATCTGCCATCGAAAACCTATGAGGGTCGCTATGAGTCGGATACCGACTCCACGGCAACTAACAACAACAACAACAACAATATATATATATACCAACCACACTCCCCAATACACACTCCCCAACACACAACAACACACATGCCCAACACACACAGCAACACAGTCATCAACATAGATATATATATACCAACTACACAACACACACTCCCCAACATACACCCCCCACACAGACATCAACATATATATATATACCAACACACACAACCTGGCACACACTCAACACACACCGCCAACACACATGCACTCTACAGACAGTCATCAACATATGTATATATATACATATACCAACCACACTCCCCAGCATACACTCCCACATACACACTCCCCAACATATACACCCAACACAGTCATTAACATATATTGTTGTTGTTGTTCGGTGCCGTCGAGTCGGTATCCGACTCATAGCGACCCTATGTACAACAGGGGGAACATGATTGTCAGTGCTTCTCTGCTGTTCATAGGGTTTTCAATGGCAGATTGATTTTTGGGAGGGGGTTGCCAGGTCCTTCTCTCAAGCCTACAGCTTCTGGTGTTCCCAGGCGGTCTCCCATCCAGGTACTAACCAGGCCTGACCCTGCTTAGCTTCCGAGATCTGATGGGACTGGATGCCACAGGGCTACGGCTGCAGGCATTAACATATATATACACACATATACCAACACACACTCCCCAACACACACCCTAAAACACAGTCATCAACATGTATATATGTATATACACACCCCAATACACACACCAACACGCAGTCAACATATATATACATATGCCAACACACACACAACCAGCACACACATAACTAAACATCCACACACACATACACTCCAACACACAGCAATGCATACTTCACCCCGACACACTCACCAACACACACCCCACCCCACTCACTAACACACCCCACACTCCACACGAGCATATGATACCCCACCACGCTCACCAACACATGCGTACGCACCAACACACCCCACCGTGACACACATACACACGTCAACATGCACATCAGCACGCACCCACAGAGACAGCAGGACTGGGAGGGAGGAGTGGAGGAGAGGAAGGAAAGAGCACTCTGTGCTCCGGGTTGGACCCAGGGCCTCTCGCTCGCATGCTTTGCAAGTGCTGCGCCACTGAGCTGCACCCCCAGCCCATTTTTTGTTTACTTTTTGAGACAGGGTCTCGCTAACTTACGCAGACTGACTCTGGTCTCGAACTTGTGACCCTCCTGCCTCTGCCTCCCGAACCACTGGGATTACAAGCACGCACCACCGCGCCTGGCTCTATCCTTCTCCCATTTTTGAGGTGCTGGGAGTCGTACCCAGGACCTCAGAGACTGCAGAGCATTGCTCTTCCAACTGAGCTAAATCCCAGCCCTTAACAAATATAGAAAAGTTCAAATAATTTCTTGTATCTCATTGGACCATAATGAAATAAAAGTAGAAATCAAAAGAAACTACAGAAATTATACATGGAGACTGCACAATAGATTCTAAAATGATCAGTGAGTCCTTGAAGAAATCAGGGAGGAAATTAGAAATTTTGCAGAATCAAACTAAAATGAAAACACAACCTACACAAGCTATCAGAACCTTTGGGCTAAGCAAAGGCAGTGCTAAAAGAGAAGTTTATGAGTGCTTACAGGAAAAAATCAGAGAGTACTCAAATAAAATCAGAGAGAACTCAAAATCAGAGAGAACTCAAAATCAGGAGAACTCAAATAAATAATACACATATTAAGATCATAGACAAGAACAAGCAAAACCCAAAATCAGTAGATGGAAAAAATAATAAAGATCATTCTGGGAAACTGTACCTTTTCTCCCTTTTTTTTTTTTTTTTTTTTTTGCGGTACTAGCGGTTGAACCCAGGGCCTGGCGCTTGCATGCTATGCAAGTGCTGGACCTCTGAGCGGCACCCACAGCCTTTTTTTTTTTTTTTTTTTCCTCTCTTTTTGAGACAGGGTCTCATCTCCCTAAGTTATGCAGACTTCCTCTGGTCTTGAACTTGCGATCCTCCTGGCTCCGCCTCCCAAGCTGCTGGGATTGCAGGCGTGCGCCACCACGCCCAGCTTTTTCCCCAAATTTTTAAAAATGTTTGTGCCTCAAGATATTCACCGTGAAGTTATTTAGCAGTACAAACAACACAAACTAAACTGGGAATCACCCTGAGTGTTCCTTCCATTTCTGTTTTATGGAATAGTTGGAGGAGCGGTGTGGTGTTCATTTTCCCAGAATAAGTTCCCAAAATTGCAGCAGGAAAGATGAAAAGTTTTCCCCATTCCTGCTGCCTAATGTCCCACAGGAGTGGTTCCTGCAATACGGGGCTCTCCCAGCTGACCCTCACCCTGTGGCACCAGGAAATAAATTATTAATCAAAGAGCAGCCTTAACATTTCAGGCTTACTGCCTCCGACGGAGCATTTAGGCAAAGCCCCCATGTTTTTAAACAACGTGCTGCTAATTCATTTCTGAAAGCTCTGTCCACGTACCAGTAGGTCAACAGATCCCTGAGTGATGACAAAAGGACTGGAATCACAGCACCTATGTAGCGCAGACCAACGTTTGAATTTGCCTCTGCTCGTATGGTGTTTTAAAGGCATAAGTGTATATAAAATCAAATGCTGCGGATGCGCAGTTCTGGAAAGACCAGACATTCCAGGAAACTAAGCATTGAAAAATTAATATCCTGAGTCCTATGAAGCCAGGCGTGCTTCTCTGACACAGGCTGTTTTCCATAACAGCCCTGAGGCTTAAGGTGGAGAACAAGACTCCACGGAATTGGCTCTGGGCTGGGCTGGGAGCCTGGTTCTCATCCCAGCTGGACATTTACTCACTCAGCATGTGGGGCCGGTTGGTGCACCCCCTTGCTCCAATTTCCCTATGAAGTCTGTGAGCTTCCATACTCACCAGCTAGGGGGGGCTTGTTGTTGTTGTTAGGTGCCGTCAAGTCGGTATCCGACTCATAGCGACCCTCTGTACAACAGGGGAAACACTATTGTCAGTGCTTCTCTGCTGTTCATAGAGTTTTCAATGGCAGATTGATTTTGGGGAGGGGGTTGCCAGGTCCTTCTCCCAAGCCTACAGCTTCTGGTGTTCCAAGGCGGTCTCCTATCCAGGTACTAACCAGGCCCGACCCTGCTTAGCTTCCGAGATCTGACAGGATCGGATGCCACAGGGCTACAGCTACAGGCAGGTGGGGGGGGGGGCTGGAGCAGGCAATTTCACCTTTCAGGGCCTAGTTTCTTCAGCCATAAACCAGACACAATAAGCCAATGCCCTCCTCTAGGGATCTCCATATGGGTTCCCAGAGGTACTGAGAGCAAAATCCAAGTCCGACTCCATGTCCACCTGGACTGAGTTCTGAATGTTGCAGCGAATAGAGGCAGAAAGCTATAGACAAGTGCGTCATGCTGTTGACCACGGTCCCCATGGGAGGAGCCCCACAGGAGGCTGAAGAGGTGGAGGACCAAAGCCTCACCCACAACCACAGGGACAACTCAGGGCTAAAGAGAAGGGCCTGGGAAAGATAATGGCCGCTGTCACTGCCTTAACACCAACCACATGCACCGGCCACAGTATTCAAGGCTTCATGGACTCAGGCGTGGGACTCCACAAGCTGAGTCATGGTTAGGATTACAGGAGAGGAAAGTGGGAAGTCAAGGGGGTGGATGTACTGCACCCAGAGCCTCCTGACCTCATACCAGGGCAGAGATGCTCTGGAGGGCTCTTGGCATATAGAGCATGCTCAATAAGTACGGTAGTGGTCATAGAAAGAGAAGTGACAGCATTGCAAGATTGCTAAAATCTGCACTTATTTTGGTTTTTTTTTGTTTTTGTTTTTGTTTTTTGCGGTACCGGGGTTGAACCCAGGGCCTCACGCCTCCACGCTCTGCAAGTGCTGGACCACTGAGCTGCACCCTCAGCCCATTTTTTTACTTTTTGAGACAGGCTCTCACTAAGTTACACAGACTGTCTCTGGTCTCGAACTTGTGATCCTCCTGCCTCTGCCTCCCCAGATGCTGGGATTACAGGCGTGCGCCACTGCGCCCGGCTTGCACTCACTTATTGATCCTCACAATAATCTCCTTAAAAGAGATGCAGCTATTATCCCAATCTTACAGGTGAAAAAAATCAAGGCTCTGAGAGGTGATGTGACCAGCCCAGGGCCACACAGCTGGTGCATGGAAAGTTCTGATCAAGCTTTCCAAGGCCTGCCCGCTTCACTGAACACCTCAGTGGTCCCTTCCATTTCCAGCCTCAGAGGTGCTAAAGATCACAGCTACTTAGGAAGCTAGGACAACGTGTTTACTGGGCCTAAATACGTGTTTTCAAAAGGAGAGAAAATGAGGTTGAAGCCCCAAGGAGTTTCTGGCCTGGTACAGTATTCCACCCCGACTCAGAATTTCAGCACCAAGAACAGCGGCTACCTGGATCACAACGCCCTCTGGTGGCCGTTATGTGGAAGAGCAGGACATGAAGAAGGTGGGGCTCTTGAAGCTGGTCAGCTCAGTCTTCTGGGAAAAGACAGGGGTTAAAAGTAGGAGAACGGGCTGGGATTTAGCTCAGTGGGTAGAGCACTGCGCTGCAGTCTCTGAGGCCCCGAGTTCAATTCCCAGCACCGTAAAAATGGGAGAAGGACCTGGCAATCCACCCAAGGCAATCCCGAAGACTATGAGTCGGATACTGACTCAATGGCACCTAACAACAACAACAAAAGTAGGAGGGGGCTAAGCTTTAGGTCAATTGATAGAGTGCTACTCTGCACTCTCTGAGGACCTGAGGACCTGGGTTTGATCCCCAGGACTGCAAAAATGGGAGAATGAGGCACTCCGCTCCCCAAACAATCCTGAAACAATCAGCCATTGAAAACCCTGTGAGGGCTGACAGCACCTAACAACAGCAGCAAACACAGGAAAGGAAAAAGGGAAGCCTGCGCAACCCAGACCGTGGCTGGTGAAAATTTGTTGTTGTTTTGTTGTCGTTGGGTGCCATTGAGTCAGTTCCGACTCATAGCAACCCTATGTACAACAGAATGAAACACCACCCAACACTGTGCCAAGCTCAAGATCTTTTTACGTTTGAGCCCAACATTGCAGCCACTGTGTTTCTTCTCATTTTGAGTGGTGCCACATCAGCAAAAGGAGGTCCCCTTTATTCCGTTCTTATCGTTAAGGTAGACTCTACTTTGAGGAGGCAGCTCTTCCCCAGTCGTTTCTTGAATGCCTTCCAGCCTGGGGGGCTCACTGTGAAAATTAGTCATCCTTAGAACATGCAGCTACCCGGATTTGATGATAACTGAGATTGTGCCACTGTGCATCAGCTTTGCCTTTCTCCTCTTGCCTATTTCTCATCACAGGGGGATTTAAAGTAAAATCAGGCTGTCACACTTCAGCCTGGGTCTCTAAAACTACGGGCGCTTCTTACATAACCACAGTAGTGGTCACATCCAACAAGCAGCAGTCATTCCTGGGGGTCCCCCACTAAAGTCCCTGGTCTAATTCTCCTGAATGTCTCAATGAAACCACAGGAAAGGCAGGGATAAGGGATTTGTCCACAGAAAGCTTCCACGGAAAGGTCAGCCTGCACCCCAGTGCCAGCAGGGCCACCAGAGAATGTGTGTCCGGGCTGGACCCACTAGGAACCTCACTTCACTCACACAAAGTCTCCCCGTCAAGATTGGCAGGGCCTGGCCTCAAGGTGCCAAGACCCTAGATTACAGAAGACAGAGGGGACCATGTGAGGTTCCTACCAACACTGCAAAAAGGCCACAGCAAGAAAACAGGACATCCTACAAGGCAAAAGGGCCATTTCTCAGTGGGTTTTTGGCATGGGTGAAAGGGTTGTCTTTCCAGCCAAAGGTGCTAAAACCAGTGGATGTCCAAAACAAACAAGAAATTTGCATTCCCTAGTGGTTGAAAACGTCTGCAGCTTATACCACCCTGGTGTCCCATTCTGTCAGATCTCGGAAGCTAAGCAGGGTCGGCCTGGTTAGTCCTTGGATGGGAGACCCCCTGGGAATGCCAGGTACTGTAGGCTTGGGAGAAGGACCTGGCAGCCCATTCCCAAAATGATCAGCCATTGAAAATCCTACCAAAACAAACCAATAAAATGCTGGACACAGACCTCACACCTCACAGAAAAAAAATATTGCACATGGATCACAGACCTAAATGTAAAACTAAAATCTACGAGCCCCTATATTAGCTTGTCATGCTGTGGGGGGTTGCTTGTTGCTGTAATGCTGAAAGCTGTGCCACCGGTATCTCAGATACCAGCAGGGCCATCCATGGAGGACAGGTTTCAGCTGAGCTTTCAGACTAAGACAGAATAGGGAGAAGGACCCAATGTCCCATTCCTTCTGATCTCAGAAGCTAAGCAGGGTCAGTCCTGATTAGTCCTTGGATGGGAGAACACCTAGGAAGACTGGGTGCTGTAGGCTTGGAAGACTGGACAGGCCACCCCTTAAACAATTAGCCATTGAGCTGGGCGTGGTGGCGCTGTAATCCCAGCGGCTTGGGAGGCGGAGCCAGGAGGATCGCAAGTTTGAGACCAGAGGAAGTCTATGTAATTTAGCGAGACCCTGTCTCAGGAAGTAAGAAAAAAAAATAAAAGGTCTGGGGGTGCAGCTCAGTGGTCCAGCACTTGCAAAGCATGCAGGCGTGAGGCCCCGGGATCAACCCCCAGTACCACCAAAAAAAAAAAAAAAAAAAAGAAAAAAGAAAAAGAAATTAGCCATTGAAAACTCTGTGAATAGCAGAGACACATTGTTAACTATAGCGCTGAAAAATGAGCTCCCCCGGAGTGGAAGGCATTCAAAAGACGCCTGGAGAAGAGTTGCCTCCTCAAAGTAGAATCAACCTTAGTAGCAGGAATGGAGTAAATCCCCTGAGACCTCTTTTTTGCTGATGTGGCATGACTCAAAATGAGAAGAAACACAGTGGCTGCAACAATGGACTCAAACATAAAACATAGTGGCACCATGTTGGGTAGTGTTTCACTCTGTTGTATACAGGGTCACTATGGGTTGGATCTGACTCAGTGGCAACCAACAATAACAAACCTACAAGACTTTTAAAAGTCTCAGATAAACACATAAAAAGATGCTTGACGTGAGCCGGGCATGGTGGTCACATTTGCAATCTCAGTACCTGGGAGGCTAAGGCAGAAGGATCGAAACCTTGCCTCAAAAATAAATAAATAAATAAATAAAGCTCAACATTTTTAACCATTGTTGTTGTTAGGTGCCGTCGAGTGGAGTCCCACTCACAGTGACGCTAGGTAGAACAGACAAAACCCTCCCTGACACTGGGCCATGCCAGGCACTATGTCAGTGCTTCTCTGCTATTCATAGGGTTTTCAATGGCGGATTGATTTTGGGGAGTGGGTTGCTGGGTCCTTCTCCCAAGCCTACAGCACCTGGTGTTCCCAGGAGGTCTCCCATCCAAGGACTAGCCAGGCCGACCCTGCTTAGCTTCTGAGATCTGACGGAATGGGACACCAGGGCGGTACAGCTGCGGACGTTTTCAACCATGCAAATTAGACTCCACTGGGCACCACCGCCCCTACCTGAATGGCTGAGGGAAGCTGCGCTGCTCAGATGACCCCTCCTGCTCCCCCACAGGACAACAGGAGACCCCGTGCTATGCCCGGGCTAATTAGAGCCAGATCCGAGCTTCAGGCCTGATCCCCTTTCCCACGCAGGGTGCAGCATACAGCAGGGGCTTACTAAGCGGTGGTGGTTACTGATCCCGCCCATCAGCCTCGCAGGACTGCAGCTATGATGTGTGAACCCCAGGTGCATGTCTGGGGAGGAACACGTGCAGGTGACATTTCGGAGGAGTATTTTTAAAAAGTGACAAAAGCCCCCTCACCCTGCACCAAGAAAGGACGGGCACCGCTTTATTTTTAACCCATCACCTTGACACCCCAGCACGAGGTGCAGCGGAGGCCACAGCGTGGGAGGGGGCAGTGGCCCCTCCGGTGTCACCGCTCCTCTCTGCCTGTGTGGCCTTGAGCTTGGGCAAGTCACGCTACCTTTCTGAGCCTCACTGTCCCCAGCGGTAAAGTGAGACTGGGAGCCCTTCATGCCTGCCAGCCTCCTTCCACCCTCGTCCCCACGGCCCCCAGCTGGCACTGTGGGACGGCTCTGCTTGCGAGTTCCGCTCCTCCCCTCCAGGCCCTCGCCGACCTCCAGCCTCCCAGTGGGCACAGGAGGCCCTTCCTGGTGCCCCTCTGCCCTCCCCACCCTCACCTCCCGCAGCTTCCTGCCAGCAGCCCAGAACCTGTGCCTTTGTCACACAAGACACATGGTCCCCAGACTCCAGCCCAAAGCAACGCCACTCCCTCCTCCAGGGATGCTGCACCCCCAAATATGTTACAGTGAATTTATGCCTTCACCCTGTTTGGCCCTCAGGAGGACTGGATAGCCAATGACAGGTAAGATTCCTCAAAAGCAGAGGGACAACCCAAGACAGGCACAGTCATGGAGAGGCCATCAGGGGAGGAACTCTGCTCCTCCCCTCCCCCTGCACCCGCTCAGGCTTCAACCCCAGGACGGGCTGTCCAGCCTCCCCTGGTGCCCTACAGGAGGCTCAGGGCAGTGTGTGTCCAGGATCTGCCCTGGCACCTCAGAGCGGCAGGCCTGGGCTGGCCTCCCTCCCCCAGGAGAGTCAGAGGCTGATCCTCAGGGCCTTGGAGCCGTCCAGGTGGGCTGCCCAAGTTCAAAGCCCAGCTTTCCCACCAGTGAGCTGAGCTGCTCCGGTCAGCCTCAGCCCCTTCTGTGCCTCAGTTTACACAGGAGCAAGCCTGGGATTAGAAACGCACGGGGCTCCCAGGGCAGCAGGGACATGGCTGATGGCTGGGAAGCACTCAGAGACGCCGGCACTTCTCAAAGGCAGGAGCACATCCCGCACTCTCCAGGCCCTGGCCCAGGCCAGGGATGTTCATAGAACGAAGCAGCGAATGCCCAGCACTGACCGCAAGTCCGACGGGGCCCAGCGACAGCCGGGTGGAGAAATAAAATTGAACGGAAAGAAGTGTCCAACGTTTTAAGTTGGGCCACGTGTGCTTGGACACGACCCCCGTGGAGAGATGGGGTGTACACAGCCCCTTCAAGTCCGCTGTGCTCGTGACCCACTCCGCCAAGACTCTCACAGGTGTGGGGCGCTGAGATGCCCAAGCCTGGCTCCCCCAGCGCCACACAGCTCCCACCTTGTTCTGGACATGGTGCTGGAAGCCCTGAGCCCCAGGGGGAGACTGCACCCTGCAGGACTGCCAGGCTGAACCCCAAGCGACCTCGGCCAATGGGAGCTGAGCCCGCCTCAGCCCCGCCCCACAGAGCCAGGAGGGCAGGCAGTGCCTGCTACCAGATGTGCATAGCGCATTGGGCAGCCACCAATGGCGGGGATCTGAGAGAAGGGGGAGGGACTCTGCGAGCAGGGTGAGGACGGGGCAGCAAAGGGCTCAGCAAAGGCATCAGGGGCTCTGCGCATGCTCCACCTGTGGGCCTACGGGTCCGCTCCCCGAGAGTGGAGCCGTGAGTCTGAGGTTCCCGGATGAGTGCATTGCTCCCCAGCCCAGCTCCGTGGCAGGCACTCAGCTGCCTGCGTTTCTTCCCTCTTCATCCTCCTTGTATAGTTTTCCCGTGTTGCTGTGGCAACTCTCCATGCACCTAGGCGCTTAGAACAGAAACTTCTGACACAGCTCTAGAGGTCAGAGGCCTGAAATCAGGAGCACGGGGCAAAAGCCAGGGGCTGTCAGGGCAGGTTCCTCCCGTGGGCTCTGGGGAGGAGCTTCTCCCTGTCTTCCAGCTTCCGGCGGGCACACACCTCCCGCCTCCGCTGCTGGTCCCTCCCTCTGGCCAGCTGAACCTTTCTTAGGACTCCCCCCATCTGCCTCCCTCCCTCCCTTACCAGGAGACCCTCGATCACACTGGGCCCAGCGGGGGAATCCAGGGTGACTTCCCATCTCCAGGGCAGCTGATGGGCAGCCTTAACCTGTCTGTAACCTCAGTCTCCCCAGTCCAGGATCCAACAGGTCACAGGCTCTGTGGGTTCGGAGCTGGACCCTGCTGGACCTATCACTCTGCCCGTGCGGGGCCTTGCCCAGCCTCCTGCTTAAGAACTCTGAGGGTTTATTTCTGTTGTTCATACACTAACCCTACACGTCCTCTCCCCACCTCTCTCCTCCGTCACCTGCGCTTGTGCCACGGCATGGCCTTCGCCATTGCTCTGCCCTGCCTGCCTCCCTCTCACAAGGAGCTTCGTGAGGACCCTGGGCTCACCCAGGCAATCAGGATCCTTAACTTAACCACGTCTGCAATGTCCCTTTGCCACGTGAGGCCACGCCACCACACAGGCTAGGGATCCACATGTGGACACTGAGAAGCCGTAATTCTAATTGTGTGTTAGGCTCATGAAGACCCTGTGAACTTGGCCTTAATTGTCCTTCTTTGACACCGAGGCTCAAGAAGATGAGAACAGTCACTTGATGCTCTGTGAGTCGCAGAGGAAAGACCCAGGCTCAGGGTGGCTGGATTATTCCCCAGTCCCATACTGTGGGGGGTGTCCCTGGAGGTAGAATTCACCCCACACTCCTGCTCATGAGTGGTTCTGCCTGCAGAGGGGAAGGCAAGGGTTTAAAGAACCAATGGGGCATGTTGGGGTTCCTAGAGACTAGCAATGGCAGGGGGCTGTGACCCGCCCTGAGACCAAAGAGGTGAAGAGAAGATGTTGTCACAAAGCTCTAAGAGAAATGAAGAGACGGACAGCCAAAAATGTTCGTGAGCTATGGCCAAGAGCTGTTAGGGCTCTCCCTTGTTGTTGTTGTTGTTGTGTGCCATCGAGTGGGTATCTGACTCATAGTGACCCTCATAGGGTTTTCAATGGCTGACTGTTTTGGGATTGCCTTGGAAGTGGATTGCCAGGCCCTTCTCCCATTTTTGCGGTGCTGGGAAATGAACTTGGGGCCTCAGAGACTGCAGCGCAGTGCTCTACCCACTGGGCTAAATCCCAACCCAGGGCTCTCCCTAGCTTCTCCTTATATCTTAATTTTATTTCTTAGTAACAATCACATCAAACAGAGAAGGAATGCATGAACTTTTTAAAACCTTATCACTGTTTCTCTAATCTCTTTTTTCTTACTATGCATCATATAATTTTACCAATAAAAGTTATGATCAACCTAGAGGGCAGGTCAAACTCTCCAGACATTCCCTCTAAATCACAAGAGATAATTGATAAGTGACTTTCCAGGAACCATGACATCAACAAGTGTTCTCAAAACTCGTCATACCGCATGCACCAGTAAACCTTCCCAATGTCAAGCAAAGATCACAGTAACCAGGTGGGCAATTATGCCTCTCCCTCCGTCAAGACGGGCATCGTGGCCTTTCTAAGCAGCCTTGCCTCTCATGATGGCCTCTCCATGACTGTGCCTGTCTTGGGTTGTCCCTCTGCTTTTGAGGAATCGTACCCGTCACTGGCTATCCAGTCCTCCCAAGGCCAAACAGGGTGAAGGGAGAAAAATTCACTGTAACATATGTGGAGGTGCAGCATTCAGGGGTAATAGAAGAAATGGTTCTAGGAACCCAGCAAAAACTAGAGCCATGAGAAGGGGCCTGCTATGACAATGGAGGATGCAGCCCCTCGCCCCAGAATTACAGTGCCAAAGCAGGAAGAAGGATGGGGGGATATCTGTACCTCTCCCTCCTCTTGCCCTCCAGGCTCCAGATGTGACTCCCAATGGCCAAACTCAACAGCAAGCCAGAAGGTAGGGAGCCCAGGTGATGCAGTTGTTGTTAGGTGCCGTCAAGTCCTGTCCGACTCATAGCGACGCTCATGGGGTTTTCAAGGGCTGATTGTTTCAGGACTGACTTGGGAGTGGATTGCCACGTCCTTCTCCCATTTTTGCAGTGCTTGGGATTGGACTCAGAGACTGCAGATCAGCCCTCTACCAACTGAACTAAATCCCAGCCCAGGTGATACAGAGGAGCGTGAAAAATAGACCTGTGTGTTAAGCAGAGAAGATCCAACACAGTCCACCCCTTGGCCACACAGCAGCCATTGTCACCCCCTTTTCAGAGGAAGAAACTCTCACCCTAACACAGGGGAAGCACAGGGCCCCAGCAGCTGCTTTACCCTGGGTGGCAATGCCACTTCAGGCAGACTGCTGCCTGGGACATAGACCCTGACCTTGTCCACCACCAGCACAAATCACACGAGGTGGCAGGAAAGGAGGGGGAGGGCAGAGAGAGTAAATCAGCTTTAAGTCCTTCCTCCTCACCCATTCCACAGACTCCTTTCCCTCTGCCAGCGCCTGGCTCTCTCCTTGATGGAATGACCCAAGCTTTAATGGGTCCGGGTGGGCCCCATCTGTGTTAGGGTCTGGACCCGTGAAGGTCCCGTCTGTATTGTCACCTGGCCTTCCCTATTAGAGGTGTCAGTGCTAAGAAGCCCCATAGTGACTCCTCTGGGCTCCAGATATTGTCAAGCAGTGCCTCAGTTTCCCTTCGGTAATGGGTGTCCATCACATCCTCACGATGGTGTCTCCTTTTCTGCTGGGCTGCTCAACCGAGCTCCAAATGGCCTCAATCACAGCGTCTAATTTCATGGAACGGTGACCCTGTTCCTTGGTGACAGTATTCCTTCTTTGGGCACCAGACCCCCAAACACACTGTGCCCAAGAGACAGGAGACAAAGCATCCCCGGAAGTCATTATGGTGGGGACGGCTACGGGTTCAATTCAGCCCCCACAAATGCATGACTTGAGGTCCGTCCACTAGCGCCTCAGAAAGTGACCTTGCTTGGAAATAGAATCGTTGCTCATGGAACTATGTAAGACAGAAACTATGTAAGAGCAGAGCTCCGCCTGGAGACGCAGCCCAGCCCAGCCCAGGCCAACGTCCCATAGGCCAGCTCCCCACATGTGACCATGCTTAACGCAGAGGGCACTGGGAAATGTGGTCCAGCTGTGGGTCCTGGAGCCAGTGAGGGCACAGATGTTGGCGAGCACCGTCCACTTCAGCTGGAGGCGGGCGAGCCCTAGTCCAGTAAGACCGGTGTCCTTGTAAAGGGGGGAAGTGTGGACACAGGGAGAAAGCCATATGACAGGCACAGGGGAAAAACCTGTGATAAGGACAGGCTGGTGGGTCCACAAGCCAAGGAGTGCCAAGGACCACCAGCAAATCCCAAGAAGCTAGGGCCTTGGGACAAAGGTTCCTTCCGTAGAGCCCTCAGAAGAAACCACTCAGCTAACATTTGACCTTGGTCTTCCAGACTCCAAAACCGTGAGAACATCAATGTCTGTCCTTGTAGCCACCCCATCTGTGGTGGCTCCTTACAACTGCCTGACTTATTCCATTTGGGCTGCTATAACAAAATACCTTAGCAGGGCTAGTTTATGAACAACAGAAATAAATCCTCAGAGTTCTTAAGCCAGGCGCAGTGGCGCACGCCTGTAATCCCAGCGGCTTGGGAGGTGGAGGCAGGAGGATCGCAAGTTCAAGACCTGAGGCAGTCTGTGTAATTTAGCAAGACCCTGTCTCAAAAAGTGAAAAAATGGGCTGGCGGTGCAGCTCAGTGGTCCAGTACTTGCAGAGCATGCAAGTATTAGGCCCTGGGTTCAACCCCTGGTACCAAAATAAAATAAAATAAAATAAACCCTTAGAGTTCTGGAGACCAGAAGCCCAAGATCAAGGTACAAGGGGATCTGGGGTCTGGAAGGGGGGTTCGCTTTGCCTCAGAGACAGCCCCTTCTCACTGCATCTTCGCACAAATGAAGGGGCAAACGGGGTCTGGAATCTCAATTACAAGGGCACTAATCTCACTCCTGAAGGCAGAGTCCTCCTGGCCTAACCATCTAAACACCTCACTTCTTAATGCCTTTCCCTGGAGGTTAGGTTTTGTTTGGTTGGTTTTTTGCTCTTTTTTTTTTTTTTTTTTTTTTTTTTTTTTTTTTTTTTTTTTTTTTTTTTTGTGGTACTGGGTGTTGAACCCAGGGCCTTGCGCCTGCATGCTCTGCAAGTGCTGGACCACTGAGCTGAACCCACAGCCCATTTTTTTACTTTTTTGAGACAGGGTCTCGCTAAATTACAAAGACTGCCTCTGGTCTCGAACTTGATCCTCCTGCCTCCGCCTCCCGAGCCACTAGGATTACAGGTGTGCACCACCGCGCCCCATGCGAGGTTAGGTTTTGACACACACATTTCAGGAAACACCGACATTCACGCCTAGCACACCCCCAGCAAGCTAACCCAGCGAACCTGTGGCTTCGCTCTGCACGGTTGTTGATAACAGGCCCTCCCATTCCGCACTGACCCCCGGCCCCCGTGCATGAGCGATCAGGGGACACCCTAGTTATCATGAGCAGGAGCTGCTTCTCCTAATTCTGGAGCCCACTGGCTCTGCAACTGGAAATGACGGTGCACTGAGTCAGCCCCTGTCGAGGCACGTGATGTGGTCCCTGCGGGAAGACAGCGTCCTACCTGCAGGCTGTGCTTAGGAAAGGATCTGACCTGGAGACTCCCAGGTGCCGCCTCGGAGGCCCGGACTGGGACAGCATGAATCCTGGAGACCGCGAGTGTAATCCCAAGGTCATGGTACCCCTGCGAATCTTGAAAATGCCTTAGTCTTCAGCGTTGAAGGAGGAAGAGAGACTAGATAATTTTAGAAATCCATCTTCACGGCTAGTTCTGGACAAACACTCCTAAGGGGCGAATGCGTCTCCATGCAGAGCTGAGCAGAAGTGTGACGCAGAGGTTACGGTCGCAGAGCAGGCAGACGCAACGTGGGGGCAGAGCCATCAAACTCTCTCACCTGTGTCGCTCATGCGCGCACGCTCCCGCAGGTCCCTGCAATGAACAGAACCAGCACCTGTCAGCCAATGGGCTGAGTCTAATCAGGGTGAAGTTAAAATGATTTGAACCTGCTCAGAGCACCTTCGCCTGCAGCCATAGCCCTGTGGCGTCCGATCCTGTCAGATCTCGGAAGCTAAACAGGGTTGGGCCTGGTTAGTACCTGGATGGGAGACCACCTGGGAACACCAGGTGCTGCAGGCTTGGGAGAAGGACCTGGAAACTCCCTCCCAAAAATCAATCTGCCATTAAAAACCCTATGAACAGCAGAGAAGCACTGACAATAGTGTTTCACCTGTTGAACAGAGGGTCGCTATGAGTCGGATACCAACTTGACGGCACCTAACGACAACAACAGAGCACCTTCAGGGGGCCTCAGAGATCACAGGAGTTGTTGGCGACTTGGCGAGTAAAATGCAGCAACTGTCAAGAATATTTTCAAAAAGCTAATTCAGCCCAGTTCTAGATTGACCACCACAAAATTTATTTGAAGACTCGATAAGAATTGTGACCACTTTCATTGCACCACAGCGGTAGATTAGTTTTACAAAAACAAGACCAAATTTCCCACTAGCTTTATATTGTTCTAACGTCTCTAAACTTCATAATAAAAGATTTTAAAAGAAGTCTTCATATATATATACATATATACATATATATATATATATACATATACATATATATATATGTATATATATATATATACATATATATATATATATATACATGGCAGGCTGGGATTTAGTTCAGTTGGTAGAGCGCTGCTCTGCAGTCTCTGAGGTCCCAAGTTCGAGTCCCAGCACTGCAAAATGGGAGAAGGACATGGCAACCCACTCCCAAGGAAATCCCGAAACAGCCATTGAAAACCCTATGAGGGTCAGACTCGACTTGAAGGCACCTAACAACAACAACAAATATATATATATATATATATATATATATATATATATATATATATGTATATATGCTGGGATTTAACTCAGTTGGTAGAGCACTGCTCTGCAGTCTGAGGTCCCAAGTTCGATTCCCAACATCACAAAAATGGGAGAAGGATGTGGCAATCCACTCCGGAGGCAATCCCAAAACAGCCAGCCATTGAAAACCCTATGAGGGTTGCTATGAGCCGGATACCAACTCGATGGCACCTAACAGCAACAATATATACACACGCTAACTATATGATGTAATTTATGTCCCAAGGCAATTCCTCTTTCCTCGATGAGACCCAGAGAAGCCAAGAGCTTGGACATGCTCGTTTAAGCAGAGGGGGAGTTGGGGTGGGGGCAAGAGGTATGCACAACTACACAGTGTTGGTTAAACTGTGGTCTGGCAGATCCTTGTCTAGATTCTTGGTTCTGCAAGGTGGTTCAGAGAAGTCCTTATGGCACTGGGGATGTCCGTGAGATGACTGCTGCTTGAGTGATCCAACCACAGGGGGTCTGTCCGCCAGGCCCTGGAATGTAAGGTTTAGGACAAGGACTGGAGGCTTTCAGGCACCAGGATTTCGTACAAGCTGACAGGGAGTCCCCTCGGTTGCTCTTGTCTTTAAGCCTTCAGCCTTGAAGGGGAAGAGAACGGTCTGGTACCCTGGTGATAAGGCAGACATTTCTTGAGCGACTAACATGCCCACTCACAGAGTTAAACAGGAGTCTGCCCCAAAGGACACAGAGGACCCAGCTGCGAAATGAAGGCAGGGGCGCCGGGCTTTTGTTCTGCTTTTGGCTCCGCTGTGTGCCAAGTGAGGACTTGGCATTTCTCTGCAGGAGCCATCTCCAAGTGCCTTCTATGCAAATACGGCCTGCGACGGTGTCCTCTCGGGTACTCCCAGGGGCTGGACCCTGCACACGCTTACTTCTCCCTCAGGTCACAGTCAGTTGAGCTCCTGGGGCCCCGTGTGCTCCTTGGGAGCCTCTGTCCTTGGCTGGGCCGCGTTCCAGGTCCTGGAAGGGCGCCCCCTAGGGGCAGGGCCTGCGCCAGAGCAGAGCTCCGCCTGGAAGCGCAGCCCAGCCCAGGCCAACGTCCCATAGGCCAGCACCCCACATGTGACTACGCTTAACGCAGAGGGCGCTGGGAAATGTGGTCCAGCTGTGGGTCCTGGAGCCAGTGAAGGCACAGATGTTGGCGAGCACCGTCTACTTCGGCTTCGGAGGATCCTCCCTGCTAGGGGACGCAGAGGGCCCAGGAGGGGGACAGGCAGGGGCTGCAGGTTCGCTGGGAGGACGTGTTTCAGGTAGCACTGGCTGCGTGAGTGGGCAAGAGACCATCACAGTGGGGCAGAGCCGCAGCTCCAGCCACACAGAAAATGCTCACCTGGGCATTTGGTCCCCTGTCAGCCAGCCCCAAACCGTACAGCAGCACGGTCTCAGCAGGCTGCGCCAACATGAGCTCGCCAGCTCTCACGGACAGAGGGGAGGTGGCAGGATTCTGACTCACTTCCCTCTCAATTCCCACTCCTCTCTCACCGCCGCTATTTTATGAGGGCTGGAGAGGCCCAAGGTCACCATCCGGGCCCCCAGATCTAATTCTGAACATGCCAGTCCTGACTCTGCACTAAGCTGTGTGACCTCGGGCAAGCCAGGGCTGTCTCTGAACACCAGGTGCAATCCCTTAAAACGGACACACCAGTCCCGAGACAAGTCGTGGGGAGATCAGATCCGGGAAGTCTCCCCGGTGGCGGTGGCGGGCTGCCCGGGCTGCGGGCTGCTCAGGCGGGGAGAGGGACAGCCTAGGGCGGCGCAGGTACCCGGCCCAGAGCGCGCTCCTCGGCCGGGTCCCGGCGAGCTCTGGACTGCGCCGCGGCTCGTTGGGGGCGGGCCTGGGCCTCTGCCGCTCAGGCACCCGGAAGTCGCCGCGCGCCGTCCCGCCCGGCGGCCCCGGAGGAGTCGCGTCCACGCGGGCCGGGATGCGGCCACCGCGCTGGCTGCCGCTGCTGGGGCAGCTGCTGGTGCTGCTGCGGCCGCCGGCGGCCCGGCCCGCGCGCCCCATCCGGGTCTTCGTGGTGCCGCACAGCCACATGGACGTGGGCTGGGTCTACACGGTCCAGGTAGGTGGCGGCCACGCGCGCCTCTGTGGCCCGCCGGGCGGGGCTGCGTCCCGGGACCGCGCCGCGCGCGCGGAGAGGGCGGCCGCGCGCTCAGCTCACAGCCTCCGCCTAGGGCCGACCACTTCCTACTCCGAGCCGCCTCCCCTTCTGATCGGGGGTCCCTGCGTGGCGGGGAGCGAGGGGGACCCCACTTCCCATTTCCCACGGAAGCCCGGAACCCGAGGGGGTGGGTCTGGCTTGGAGCAGGTGGAAGTCAGGTGACAGCAGGGAAGCTGGGGAGCCCGTGGGGCGGGACCCCGGGAGGCAGGACAGGCTTGGGGTGGACCTGTGGCGACCCCCTGCAGGACCTGCTCAGGACCTCGGGCGAGGGGCTTGGCTTCCTAAGCCCCAGTTTCTCCACCTGTGTAGTGAGAGCTGTAATCCCTACCGCAAGCCCACCCTAGAACGGTGAGACTGTAGCTGGTGGGCCAGGCCTTAGGGACGCCATGGAGGCCGTGGGGGAGTGAGAGGGAAGGAGGAGTCCGGGCACACTCAGTGCCCATCAGGCATGTGCCCCCAGTGGTCATGGCACACAGTGGTCACTTGGCCCCTAAACTCGGAAGGACCAGAGTTGTCCCCCTTTTGCTTCACTCCACCCCAGCCATGCTAGTCCCCCTGCTCCTCCTCCAACACCTCTGAGACCCTTCCTGCCCCAGGGCCTTTGCACTGGCTGTGCCCTCTGCCCAGAGAGCTTTGCTCCCACATACCTGCAGGACTCAGTCCCTCCCCTCACTCGGTCACTGGAAGTCACCTCGGTTGCACTGTCATTTCATGGTCCATGTGTCATCCTCACTGGCCGTTGATCAGGTTGTTCCCACTGGACTGTAAGCTCCACAGGGCAGGGGCTTGGTCCACTTTGCTCACTGGCCTGTCCTCACTGCACTGGACAGAGAAGGTGCTGCATGCCCGTCCATTGAATGAACAAATGAGTGAGAAGAGAGCAACAAGGAAAGGCAGGGAGTGTCAGGGGTCCTCAGGTCCCCACAGGAGGGCTGGACATTATTACCCAGGTCTCCCTGAGCACTTTGGAATGAGGAGACTTGCCTAAGTCAATGAACTAAACCCTCTGTGATTATGGACGGAAGAACTTTACAAAGAGCCGGCCCTTTGGCACACGCTGGTCATCCCAGCGACTTGGGAGGCATAGGCAGGAAGATCGCGTGTTCAAGGCCAGAGGCACCCTGCACAACTTAATGAGACCCTGACTCAAAATAAAAAATAAAAAAGGGGCAGGAGGTGGAGCTCAGGGTGCAAGCGTTTGCCCACGAGGCCCTGGTTCATCCCCCCAGTACAGAAAAATAAAAAAGACCCTTCCAAGGGGCAGCTATAAGTGAGCCCAGCATTTTAAGGAGCGGCAGGAAGAGGATTTGATGCCAGGTGTCAAATCCGGTCCTGGGCGTTTGGCCACCTGTGGGGAGGCCACCCAGCTACCCCCACCGGAGTGGGCAGCTGGAGGGTAGGGGAAGCCTGCCTGCCGCTCCCACTTCCCGGAAGAGGGGACCAAGGCTGGAGAGGGTGGCGCCTCTCTGTGGCCGCTGGGAGCAGCCTCCTCTCCTCCTGCCCACGCCCATTGCTCCTTCGGTCTGCATGAGCGGCATCCAGGCACCGGTGTGGGGCCCCAAGGTCAGCTGCGCAGCAACCGCAGCCTCGCCCCTCGGAGCGGGGCGCCCCATGTGAGGTGCGCCAGGCAGCCAGACCTTCAGGGACAACCCGGGAGCCCCTGTCCCAGCGCCATCTCTCGCCACCGCGTCCCCCTTCATTTCAGCCAGGCAGGCCCCCGTGTGGTCATTGGGCCACACACCCACCCCCGACCTGGGACCCCTGTGCTACCCCCACGGAGCCTCAGGGCCAGGCCTACACGTACTCTCTTGGAAGCTGTCAGACCTGGGGGCTGGGCCGGGACCCCTCTGCCCCACTAAGCCCGTGTGTGAGGTCCTGGTGTGGCACGTGGAGGGGAAGGGATGGGGAGGAGCCTCTCGGACTTTCTTTGGCCTCTTGGGGCCCAGGGTCCGGGGCCCCGCGGGTGCTGGTGTGACTGCGTCCCCTCCCCAGGAGAGCATGCGCGCATACGCCGCCAACGTCTACAGCTCCGTGGTGGCAGAGTTGGTCCGCGGGCGGCAGCGCCGCTTCATCGCTGTGGAGCAGGAGTTCTTCCGGCTGTGGTGGGACGGGGTTGCCTCGGAGCAGCAGAGACGCCAGGTAACAGGCAACTGGGTGGCAGATCGCCAGCTGCCCCCACCCCAAGACCCGGCAGGAAGCGCGATGCTGGGGCGGTGCGTGCAGAGGAAGGGTCGTGTGTCTTTAACCCTGGCTTTCTGGCTGTCCCTGAAAAGTGTGCCCCCCTCCAGCTGGGCACCCCCTCCCCCCAGGAGGTAGTGGCAGCAGGTACTGAAGGCCGCAGACATCCTCACACTAGGCAACCCAGGCGCTCTGGTCCACACCTCTCCCCTGACCTGCACTGTCTGCCTGGCCCCTAGGCACAGGAGTTGGTGGCCACCAATTGGGGTCTCTGTGGCTCATGAGTGGGAAGCAGCTTTCCTCACCCGACCTGGAGAGTTCCTACCCCGTGTCGAGTCAGCCCAGCACTGGGTCCTGCCTCCATCACAACAGGCCGCAAGTGGCCTCTGTGAGCCATGGGTTCCCTTTCTATAAAATGGGGAGATGTCCCCTTTTCGGAGACATCGTGCTGAGAATGAAGCTGTGACGCAAACCCCTGGAACCAAACTTAGGAGTTTTAGCTTCCTCCCCGCGTTGGGATTTTTCAGACCAGTTGTTGAACATGAACTTCAGAGAGGTTGAGCAACTTGCTCAGGGTAGCAAAGCTAAGGAAGTAGAGCAGGAGTCTCTGGGCTGGGTCTTAGTGAGGGGCGCGCGCGCGCGCTCTCTCTCTCTCTCTCTCTCTCTCCCTTTTTTTTTCCTATGGTCCTGGGGGTTGAACCCAGGGCCTTGCACCTGTATACTTTGCAAGTGCTGGACCACTGAGCGGCACTCCTAGCCCTTTTTTTTTTTTTTTTTTCACTTTTTGAGACAGGGTTTCGCTAAATTACACAGACTGCCTCTGGTCTCCGAACTTGCGATCCTCCCACCTCTGTCTCCAGAGCTGCTGGGATTACAGGCGTGCACCACCGCGCCCGGCTGCGGGGCTCTTTTAAACCCCCAGCCTATCGAGGCATGATGAGGAACCTATCGTTTGCTGGCCACTTGCCACGTACCGGGCCACGGGAATTGTTACCTATCTTTATGGAGATGCTCCAGGCTCAGAGAGGACAAGCAGCTGGCCCGTGGTCACACAGCTCAAGTGACAGGTGGGATTCTGAGCTGTGCATGTCTACCCTGGAGCATGGCTCTTCACGGTGTCTAATGAGTGACCCACCCTTGTTTATGTGGACACTACCAAGTTCAGCTGTCTTGTCTCCTGCCCCCTGGGGTCGTGTGGCCTGTGTGGCTTGGTAGAGGCCTGGGTAGGAAACTCCCGGCCGACCTCCCTGGAGGCCAGGACTTTTGTCTGCTTTGGTCACTGCAGAATGCCCATGCTTGGCCAGTGCCCACGTGAGTGAATGACCTCCAAATGTTGCACCTTCAGCGCACAAACCAAAAGTGCAGTCTGGGTATAGCACATGGCCTGACTCTCCCCTCGCCTATCGTTTATCTGTCCACCCTACCATTTACTCATTTATCCAAAAATACTTCTCAGCGAATCGTGACACAAACCACACCGAAGGCCGGGCCACAGAACACCTGGCCTGCCCTCTTCCAGATCGTCAACCCCACGAAAGAAAAAGACAGGCTGGGGACCGGGCCGAGCGAAGCGTGTGCAATAGAGCTGGCCGTTGAATGCAGTACGTGGGCCTAGGTTGAATCTTGCGTGAGGAGAAAATTAGTGGAACAATTTGGAAAACTGGCATAAAGTCTGGATTGGACTGTCGGGTTCCGTTCGTGTTAAATTTTTGTAGCTGTGCACGGTTATAATCATCCTTGTTGTTCTGAAACACATGCTAACGTGTTCAGAGTACACGGCAGGCTGTTGCGATTTTTTTTTCTTTTTTCTTTTTTTTTTTTGGTGGTACTGGGGGTGGAACCCAGGGCCTGGCGCTTGCATGCTTTGCAAGTGCTGGACCACTGAGCTGCACCCCCAGCCCATTTTTTTTTTTTTTTAGTTTTTGAGACAGGGTCTCACTAAATTATGAAGACGCCCTGTGGTCTCAAACTTGCGATCCTCCTGCCTCCACCTTCTGAGCCGCTGGGATTACAGGCGCGCGCCACTGCCCCTGGCTAGGCTGTTGTGATTTTTAAGTGGCATAAACAAAACAGTAGGGCTGGGATTTAGCTCAGTTGGTAGAGCGCTGCGCTGCAGTCTCTGAGGTCCTGAGTTCAATTCCCAGCACCGCAAAAATGGGAGAAGGGCCTGGCAATCCACTCCCAAGGCAATCCCGAAACAGTCAGCCATTGAAAACCCTATGAGGGTTGCTATGAGTCAGATACCGACTCGACGGCACCTAACAACAACAACAAACAAAACAGTAAGTATATAGAGGTGTGGCATGTTGAGGCAAACTAGGTCAGAAAATGTTAACAAGGAGCAAGTCTGGGCAAGGCTACGTGGAAGCTCTTTACTGTTCTGGCAACTTTTTTACTACATTTGAAACGATTTCAGAACTCACATTGTTTGTAGATACAGACATAGATCGAGATCTCAGGCACCAGCTGCAGGCCAGGCGCTTGCTGGGTGGCAGGGCAGCGTCCTGCTCTCGTGGGATGAGCCTGGGTGGGGAGCCTCGTGGAGGGCCTGTCAGGCACGGCAGACCTGTTCCCTCAGGCCCAGCCAGACCTGGCTGTCTTCTCTCTGTCCACTCGTGCGCAGGTCCTCCAGCTTGTGGACCAAGGACGCTTGGAGTTTGTGCTCGGAGGCCAGGTCATGCATGACGAGGCCGTGACTCACCTCGATGACCAGATCCTACAGCTCACAGGTTTGGCCGCCCTTCCTGAGTTGCAGGCACCTCCGGTGGCGTAGGAGTGGGTGTCTGACCTCCCTGCTCTGGGCCCTGGGCTCTGGGCTCTGCCTGCCCCTCTCAGCAGGGCCTGTGGCTGAGGAAGGCCAGAATCCACTCAGGCCACACCCGTGCCTGGCCAAGGGAGGTCAGAGGAGGGGTTAAGAGACTGGACTCCAGCATCAGATGGCCTGGGAGAGTCCAACCCGTGACCCTGGGCCAGTGATGTAACAGCATGCATATCTCCTCATTGATAAGCTGTGTTTGGTAGTAATACCCACCTCGAAGGGGTAGATGCCTACAGCGGTACCACTGTGGTGTCCGATCCCATCAGATTGAGGAAGCTAAGCAGGGTCGGGCCTGGTTAGTACTTGGATGGGAGACCACCTGGGAACACCAGGTATTGTAAAATTGGGAGACGGACCTGGCAACCCACTCCCAAAAATCAGTCTGCCATTGAAAACCCTATGGATAGCAGAGAAGCACTGACAGTAGTGTTTCCCCTGTTGTACGTAGGGTCGCTATGAGTCAGACACTGACTCAACGGCACCTAACAACAACAGCAACAAAGGGGTGTTGCAGGGATTAGATTGGGATAATCCAAATAAAACAATGTAAGTAGGATGTGCGGCTCCCTAATGAATGCTGAGGAAATATTAGCTGCCTTTGTCACCACCACCTCCTCCTTCACTGTCATCACCAACACCCCCCCACCACTACCACCATCACCACCACCACCATCACCACCACCTCCTCCATCATCCTCCTCCTTACAGTCATCACTATCACCACCACCATCATCACCACCACCACCACCAACACCACCACCACCATCACCACCACCACC
>VMDO01020525.1:0-37332 GCA_007922755.1 Pedetes capensis | reverse complement strand
TCCTGTCCAAAAGGGCAGTGCTGTCTCATCTCCGGCCAATTGTTTCCAGGTGGAAATGCAGGCCAGAGCTGCCGATCTCCTAAACCAAGAATACATAGTTTTTAAAAGTTTTATTAATTTTATATGTCCATCTCAATCAGGTAGATGGAGAAACACAGCATGATTCATACAAATATAAAACAGAACATGGGAGATGATTTTCATAGTCTTGGAATAGAGAAAAATATCTCCCTAAGCATGAGAGAAAACTCAGAAGTCAAAAAAAAAAATCCCCAAATTTGTCTATATAAAACATTTAAACTTGCATAACAAACAACATAAACAAACTCCCATATAAAAGTTAGAAAAATGTTTTCATATGCAAGTGCTCATTTTCTTAATACAAAAAGTGAGTTATATATATGTGTGTGTGTGTACATATATGTTGTTGTCGTTAATATATGTTATATATTTCAATGCAAAATTATTGGCACAATACTCAGTTCACAAAAAATAAAATACAAATTGTTCTTATACACATGAGAAGTAGCACAACTCATAATAAGAACAAAGCTAATTCTATTACAGTGACACGCCATATTTCACTAATTTGACAAAGATCAAAGAACTTCAAAGAGAGAGGAAACAGACCTCTCATCACTGGTGGGGGACTATCAACTGATAAATTCTGCAGGAGGGCACTTGGCAGAATTTATCAAGTTCACAAACAATGCAAATCTTTTGAGCCAGAGTCATTTTATACATGTATACGAAATGAGCCAATGAGACACCTACAGGGACACTGACACAGTACTCTCCATGGACATCCTAAAACTGTGACTTAATTGATCTAATTTAAGCTAATATTAAGGAAAAGCAGAAATACAACATGGCCAGGGAAAAGACGACCAGGGTCTGAACCCGGAGCCAAACTGCAAAGAAAATAACAGAGGGCAGCACACCCCTCCCACGGAACACAGAAGGCCGGATAACATTTATTTTAGCTGACAAGGAAAGAAATCAACTGCTGTGCGGCCTCTGAGTTCACATGCTTTGGTCACGAACACTCACTTGCGTCTCCTCGGCCTAGGCTGCAGTACACATCGTCCATACATGTCCCTTTTAATCCTCACAAAACACTCCAAGGTAAGCAGCTGTACTCTTATTTAGTGATACAAACAACCAGAAAGGTGGAACAGCCTGCCCAGCTTTACAGAGAGATGGAAGGTGGCACTAGAGTTCCTCTCCAGGTCTGTCTCCAAATGTCCTTTCTGTCACACTTCCGCTCCGTGAAGGAGAAAGTTTGCTTCTGCCATATGTCTGTCTGTTTTCTACTGTGCTGTATAGGATTGTCTTATGTTCAAAGAAGAGGCTTTGCAACAACTACTAAACCTTCTCGTCCATACAAGAATATATTCAGGCTAGTATTTGATACACTGAATGCGATGGGCAGGAAGACAGAATGGCACAAAGCTCCCACCTATGAGTCAGATCCTCATTATTTAAGGAAGATGTGCCACTTGCTCACTGTGGCCCCTTTGGGCCAATTATAACTCCATAGGACCTAGACTGTCCTCTGCAAAATGGTAGTGATACTAGTTCATAGAATTGCTGAAAGGCTGAACTGAGTCCAATTCATGGAAATTATTTAAACCTTGTCCTAATGTAGCAGAGGGCTGGTGTTTAGTTCAGTTGGTAGAGTGTTACCTTGCAGTGTCTGAGGACCTGGGGTCAACCCCCAGCATCCCCCAAAATGGGAGAAGGATGTGGCAGCCCTTTCCGTAAATAATTCCAAAACAATCAGCCTTCAAAAACCCTATGAGAGTCACTGTAAGTTGGACACAACCTGATGGCACCTAACAATGTAACCAAACATATTTTCCAAAGATGTTCCTGACAAAGATGGCTCCCATCCCACAAGCTCTTCTTCAGTGTGACTTTGACATTCCACCACCATAAGGTAGAGTCTAAGCTGGGTGCCATGGTGCATGCCTGTGATCCCAGTGACTGAGGCGCCCGAGACAGGAGGATTGAGGGTACTAAGCCAGAGGCAGCCTGGGCAACTTACCGTCTCTCAAAATAAAAAAGGAAAAGGAAAAAAGTGGCAGTGGGTACAACTCAGTGGGTGAGCACTTGCCCAGCATGCACGAGGCCCTGGGTTTAACCTCCCCACCCCCTGTCACACACAAAAATTATTTTACCCCACTTGGTTCTGGTATAGTTTGTTACATAGCAGTAGATCACCACATCAGCTAGTGTGAGGGGCTTGCAAAGTGATGCTTAATACTATTTTATACTAAAGGCACATGAACTCCTTCAAAAAGCGTTATAATACAGATCTATAATAATTCCATTGATAAAAAAATTAAAAGTTATTGGTAAGGTGATATTTTAGCTGGTGTCACAAAGGGAAGTCATAGTTACCATCGTTATGTGCTCACTGTGCGCTGGGCAGGGCCTAGGCCTCTCTTCCTGTGCTCCTTCATTTAATCTTTACAACAGCAGAGCAAAGTGGGGATTATTCTCTGGTTTTTGTAGTTTAGGAAACTGAGGTTTAGAGAAAATTTCCATAATATTTTCCTCTATTCCAATCTATTCACCACCCCCATCAAAAAATTCAAAAGATAAAGGAATGTGAAGGGAGGAATAAATTAAATCTAATCCATATAATAGTGCTTGGAGATACTAGAATTGTGCAGAGCAAGCTTAATTTTTAGACTAGAAAGATAAAACCAAAGCTGTCATGTTTCACAGTTTCTTTGAGTCAACATTCTTGAGAAGGAGCGTGGGGAGAAGAGTAGAGAGACATCTCTCTGCTGGCAGACATAACTGTTTACCACTGAACTTGTCCCTGTGAGCTAAAAGGAGTCCTAGGTTGGGGCTGAGGTCAAAACTCTTGGACATGTGAGCTCTCTACATTGTAAAATGCATAGGAAGACAACAATTTGGGTATTCATTTGTTTTTCCACTCACAGTTTGGCTGGTAAACACACTCAGGCTACATTAGTGAAACACACTTGAACTGCTTTCTGCCAACAGACAAAGCATGATACCATTTCTCAGTACTATCAGACTCAAGTGACACGCAAGGCAGCGTTATGATCTCTGTGATCTTTACCCAGCCTCCGCAGCCCTGGAGCCCTCCACAGCCAGCTGACTTCCAACTGCTTTGCGCTAACACCCTGTCCTCCTACACTGGGACTGTTTTGTAATGAAGGGACAATGTCTTTACTCTGACTAACAATCTCCTTCCTGTGCCTCTCTGCCTCCTATAGCTTTACCTATAGTAGATGCTCAGTCTACTTTAAAATTAAGTTAACTGAATTAAGCTTTACAAGATAAAGAACACCCAGTCTCCCTGAAAGAGATTTCAATCTAACACACATATCGGTCAGGAAATAGCTACTGGCCTGGTGCACAAACAGCCTTGACAAGGACCTAAATAATCTGTTGAAAGAGTAATGAGCGTAAACCACACAGCCACCATGGTGACCACCCCTGCTATCCCAGCACTCAGGAGGTGGCGGGAAGATTGTGGATTTGAGGCCAGCTTGGGCCTCACGGTGAGACCCTGTCTCAGAAAACAAAACAAACAAACAAAGAAGAATGAGTAGCTTCGCTGATCTAAACTTTATCCTTGAGAGCACTTTCTGCTGTGGCCTCTGCCGGGAAGCAGGTATGGAGTCCTGGGAGAAGACAGCATGGCTTCCAATGAGGAAACCCTTTTACAGGGAATCGATGCCCAGAACCACAACAGGAATTATAGTTACCCATCACCACGTGGTGCCTGGGCAGCTCGGAAGCGTACATGCTGCCTTCCTTATGTCATTTCACTGCGTCATCTTTATCACAACCAAGTGGTGGAGGCTTTTGCAGTTGAGGAAGCTGAGTTTTGCAGGAAGTATAAGTCATACTTGCTGGTTCTCCACCGCTCCCACCACCATCACCCAAAATCTAAAGGTTGGAGAGAAGCGGCTCTCTCTGATTTTGTTCTGAACTCACCCACGCAATGTGATTCTGGAGAGCCTTCCGTGGTGGGCCCTTCTTTC
Organism: Pedetes capensis; assembly: GCA_007922755.1. Classification (NCBI taxonomy): domain Eukaryota; kingdom Metazoa; phylum Chordata; class Mammalia; order Rodentia; family Pedetidae; genus Pedetes; species Pedetes capensis. Next base: position 33,304 of record VMDO01020525.1, on the reverse strand, counting down.
CTGACCGTATCCGTGGCCTGTTGACTTGTCCTCTTGGATGCTGGAGTCTTACATCAATGCATGGAGACAGCAGGGTCGGGGCTAAGTCACCCGGTAACAGCACTGTAAAGAGACAGTTCCATGAGGTCTGTGCTCTCAGATCCCCTTAATATCCCTGCTCCTCCCTGAGGCCTGGTGGGCAGCTCTTTACTTCTCCCTCCGACTTTGGTAGACCCCAGGATCAATCCAACAAATGCTTCAGTCTTACCAGACCAAATTTCTGTTGTGTACAAGACACCCACAGCCGCTGACTTAGTGCCACAGGTCTGATGAAAGAGAGGAGATCATCACACTGAGGTGGACCACAAACAGGTGGGGCTCCTCTCTGTGCCCTGGGGGTTGGAAATAAGCTCCCAGGAGCCACACTGAACCTGCCGACTGGTCAGTGGTCCCAAGGCAGCGCACTTACTGCAGGTGACCCCTCAGGTGCTGAGCAGCTGTTAAGCCCATGGGCCATGAATGAAGGCACAGATAAACGAGAGCTGCAGAATCCATGCTGACACTTGGGAGTTCCCACCTCCAGGTGTGGAAACCCCCCCCCTCCCCGGGGAATGCCTGAGCATGCTGAGTGGGCTCCTTTGCATCTCAGAGGTAAGCTGATGGACAACTAATCTAACAGACTGACGTTTGCTGTATCCTCATGGTGGTGGTTGTTATCAGGTGCCGTTGGCCGACTCATAGTGCCCCTATGTATGACAGACTAAACACTCCCTGACACTGTGCCATGCGCATGATCTTTTATGTGTTTAAGCCCATTGTTACAGACACTATGTTTCTTCTCATTTTGAGTTGTGCCACATCCCCAAAAGGAGGTCCCAGGGCCTTAACTGCATTCCCATCATTAAGGTCGACTCTACTTTGAGGAGGCAACTCTTCCCAGAGGTTTCTTGAATGCCTTCCAAACTGGGGGCTCATTTTCCAGCACTGTATCTGACAGTGCTTCTCTGCTATTCACTGAGTTTTCAGTGGCTGATTATTTCAGGAGTGGGCTACCGGGTCCCCCTCCCTAATCTGTCTTCCTCTGAAGATCAGCTGAAACCTGTTCACCATGGGTGGCCCTGCTGGTTTCTGAGATACTGGTAGCATAGCTTGCAGCAGCACAGCCACACATGTCCCCACAACACAAACGGTTGACAGAAAAGGGGGGCGAGGGGGTTCCTGAATTTTAATACTAGCTGAACCCACAATCCTACAAAACACTTCATTTGAAAAATTGATCTGTGCTATATTTTAGCTCGGGAGTGTCCCAAAGGCCCATGGGTCAGAGGTGTGGCCTCCAGTTTGGTGCTGTTGGGAAGTGGAGGAACCTTGAAGAGGTGGAGCCTAGGGGAGGCCCTTAGGCCACTGGGGCGTGCATTGAAAGGGGATGTGGGAGCCTGGGCTCTGCTGCACAGGCACAAGGTGAGCAGTTTCCCTCTACCACATACTCCTGCCATGAGGGACTGCCTCACTTACGGCCGCAGGGCCAATTGATCGTGAACCGGAAGCTCCAAAACTGGGAGCCAAAATAACCTTTTGTTCTTTATAAGTCGATTATTTCAGATGTTTGTTATAGGGACAGAAAGCTTCTTCACACAGTCAGAAAGCAGTGGAACACACACAACCTGAGCCCTGACATCAGACGGACTGGAGAACACAGAGAAGCCCAAACTTCATGCTCTTCAGTGCTCACAGGAAAATAATACACGCATTTTACAGATAAACAAACATCTTATACACAAGGAAAACTTGTGCCTCTAATACACTCTAATACAGTGAGTGGCAAGCCAGAATTCACACAAGGAGGTCTGGACCAAAGTCCATGTTTTTAACCAGGGTTCAGCTAAATCTTTTTGTAAAAGGCTTTTCAGGCCCCGCAGGAGTCTCAGGCTGGAAGTCTCCACTCTGCCATTGGAGCATGAAAGCAACTATAGACACACGTAAACAGATGGGCACACATGTGATCCAATAATATTTCCTTTACGGACACTGAAGTTTAAATTCCATAATATTTTCACATATAACTAAATGTTATTCTTTGGTACACAGTATTTCTCAGTAAAAGTTTGCCTACTTCAACTAAATGATTAGGGTCTCCAGATTTGGGGACAAGAAGTTTCACTGAATTCCCGCTGCTATAGGTTTGATCTTAAATGTTCCTCAAATGCCCACCTGTGAAAGGTGTGGTCCCCAGCTGGGTGCAGTTGGGAAGTTGTGTGAACTGTGAGAGGTGGAGACTAGCGAGAGCTCTTTAGGTTGCTGAGGGTGTGTCCTTAAAGAAGATTGTGGGACCCCAGACTCTCTTCTCTTTCTTTTACTTCCCAGCCCTGAGGTGGGCACTTTTGCTCCACCACTCCCTCCCCTCATGACGCGCTGCCTCACTGTATGCGCCAAACAACAGGTTTATATTGTTGTTACTATTGTTGTTGGGTGCTGTTGAGTCAGGTCCAACTCCTAGTGACCCTATGTACAACAGAGAAAAACACTTCCCAACACTGTGCTATGCCCAGCACTATGTCAGTGCTTCTCTGCCATTCATATGGCAGATTGTTTTGGGATTGTTTTGGGAGTAGGTTGCCAGTGGATTATGGGCTGCAACCTCCAAAACCATAAGCCCAAATAAACCTTATCTCTTTATAAGCTCCTTACCTCGGGTATTTTGTTATAGTGATGGAAAGCTAATACATCCACTAACATGTAAAGAGATCAGCATGAATAATCCCTCTTGCTCAGTGTATAGGAATAAAACTGGTGAGGGAAACAAAAGCTAAGCTTTAAGTTGTTGGGCAACGTAAATGAGCTGTGTCTCTCTGCACCAAAGATGCAGTGTTCCTCTCAGTTCCAAGCCTGACTGACTTCTCACCTGGGGTCCCTTTACTGCCAGCTTTTACTCCTTGGGTGCTTTTATTACTTTCCCTTGCAGATGCCCCTGTTTCTAATTAGAGCCAGGGCTTGACCCCCGGAGAGCTGATAACAATTTTGCTCTGAGATGTTGGTTATTGGCTAACTGGAAAAGGCAGGTTAATGGTGTCTGCGTGGAAGGTATATTATTAGAAGTGAGCCTGTGAAGCAAACTCCCCATGACTCTAATCTCCAGAATGCTGACTCCTGAGGTCAGTAATTGGGCACCACAGAATTCACCAGAGCAGCAGGCCTAAGCCTGTCTTCAGACTTCTTTGAAATGCAGTTCCTGAGGTCAGGGAAATAATTGCTTCATTTGAAGGGGGTGGAAAGAGATGAGAGGAGAAGAAACAACCTTCATTATTTCTCCAGTTTATCAATGCACCATGTTCTCAATATCCCAGTCTCATTAAAATAACTCAAGCTGCTTGAGAAACTCAATCATTTCCACGGTGATTCTTGTCAGTTTGCTCTTCTTGCCAGCTCGGAGATGCCTAATGGCAGATAAGCCCAGAGTCTGGGACCTTTGCTTAGTCATTAATTCAGCAACCAGGGTGCCATGGTGCTCATTAAAGTTCTTTACCCCCAATATATTAAAACCCTTAATTAACAGGGAGGATATTTTAATGTCAATGCTTTGCAACTTTCCAAAGAAAAGTGCCAATGTAATCAACTTCATCTCTTGACCACCGCCTCTAAGGCAAATGTCCTTTTTCTCAACCCCACGGGGTGAACTCTAGGCTCTGTTGGTGCCCATTCCAGATTCCCCAGCAGAAAATCTGCAATCTGGTGTCAGCCCTCAGGGAAGTGCTTGAAAGTGGAAGCCCTAGGAAGATTCCTCTCAAGTTCAACCATTGTATCGCAACCCTGGTAATCTGAGAAAAGTTGCAGCCAAGATGCTAACATACATGTTTTGTGTTTAAATTAGAGGGAAAAAAAAGGCAACAAAAGCTAAGAGCAAAAGGAGTATGGGCGCTGATTGTCTCTCAACCGACTCTGTGTCAGCCCCTGAGGGTCAGTCTTAATCAGCCTCACCATGAAAAAGAAACAGAAAAAAAAAAAAATACAAAAAAGAATGCCAAGCCTCAGTTCAGCTTCACCCAAGAAAAGAAAGAAAGAAGAAACAAATCTCTTTCTGCAAACAAGATTCCTTTGGTGAGAGACCAAAGGGGGAGAAAAGATTGTCTTGCTTTTTTAAAAGGGGGCTTGATCACATAATTGCACCATCAGCCTCAAGTTCTCCTGGCCCAGCGAGGCTCCGCACACTGCAGGAGACCCTAGACTGTCCCGCATTGGCCTGGTGTGGGTCCCACAGGGGCCACTGCAGAAGCAAAGGGGCAGCTGCTGTCCTGGGCATCTTGGAGACCTGCAGTCAGGATGAAGGGGCTACCCCTGGATTACAGTTTCTGTTAATACCCATGCCAGCCCTTCCTCTGAATTGGCTCCCTAACGTCCCATTATATTCCCAGACTGTCTCTCAGAGCCAGAGCTGAGTGTCTCGGGGGACAGCAGGTCTTCTGAGTTCCTGCTTCTACTGTAACTGACCCAGAACTGCCAGCCCAGCCACTGACGCAGCCCTCGTGACCTGCCTGGCTGGGGAGCCATCAGCTCCAGCGAGGCCCTAAGATCTCCCTTGCTCTTAGCAGCGATCAGCCCATGTGAGTTGTGGGGAAGTAATTTAGGGATGATGTGAAAAGCAGGGTGCTGAGCCAGCTCTATCTGAAGTGAGAAAACATTTCTTAACGAATTGCCGTAGCTCTCCCTGTACCTCAGATGCCAACACACTGATATTACCGAGCTGATTCCAAGGATTGCTTCCATTTTTCTCTTCTGTTCATCTTTATTGCAGGGCAGACGCAAGTGTCCCTCTTGCTCCTGTGGCCACAGCAGAAAAGTGTCGGAAGGAATGTACAAAAGCTCCGAGGCTGGAATTTGAAAAATGAGATTCAGATGTGTCCATAAATCTGACAGGGAGATGTGAAGAGACCCTTCAAGCTGGTGTGGGTCAAACATGCCTGGAATTTGGTCTGTGACCTCACCTGGCTATTCGCTTCATTAAATCTGCTGCTCTGGGGCACACATGGGTCTGGGGTCAGCCGGGATGTTTTCATCCCGGCCACAATGCGCAGTGGTGTCTGCTCGCCTTAGGGGCTCCTGGGCCCTCTGCCTCCTGCTCAAGTGTCAGGACGCAGCCGAACCCAAGAGGCAGGAAATGGAGCTGGATGGATCACTGGTTTGATCTCCAGAAACAAATCCCTTGTTGTGACTTCTTCAAGAGGCAGGAGATGGGTGGGAGAGGTGGGAGAAGGGGAGGGCTGGGTAGGGGCAGGAGATGAGCGTTCACAGATGGGCCCTGCCTGGCCTCCTGCTCTGGCATGCTACCCAAGCGCCTATTCATGTTCCTGCTCCCACGTGCAACCGGACATCTGCACCTCTGTCTACAGAGTCTGGAAAAGTGCCCAGCACAGGGAGGTGTCACGAAAGAGGGAGCAGAGATTCTGGAGTGAGATAATTCTAGGACCAGTGCCTAGCCTGCTCCTCATTAGCTAAGTGAGCCTAGGCTGGCAGTAGAGCCTTTCCCTGTGTTGGTTTTCTCATCTGTAAAATGGGAATAACAGCATGTATGCGTCTCAATTGCCAAGAGGAATGAAGGCCGTCACATATGCGAAGTTCCCACACAATAAATCCTTCAGTAATGTACGCCAGGCCATTTCTCTTTCCTTCTCCTGTCGTATACCATGGAAAACGTGACCTTGGAAGCAAGTAAAGGGGAGACCTGAGAAATACACTTCTCAGAGCAGCAAGGGGAAGTAGAGGAAACTGATGGAATCAGGCACTGGGACCTCCAGCAGCGAGGAGAGAGACTTCCAGGGAGAGAGTGGACGCGCGTGGCACTGGCCCCTGGACCTCGGAAACCATTAAACACCTCTGGCAGCCCAGTCACTCAGCTGAGATGGTCATAGCCCAGCAGCTCCACTTCCCAGAAGCTTGGCCGATCATGGAGGTGCCTTACAGGAGTTTCCTTAAAGATGGCCTTGTTCAACAGTTAAAGTGCTTTATAATCTACTCAGAACCTTATCCTTTATGACACTGAGAAGGGTGCCTTTTTTGTCCCCTAGCTTGTCACCACGTCACATATTCCATCTTGCCTACCTTCTTTCTGGAGGGCAGACTTTGACACAGGCCCCTGAGAGAAAGAGAGAAAGAGAGATTGCAGTGGGGGGGGGGGGGTTCACATGCACTGCAGTGAGACCAGCTTGCTTTTGTAGATGCTTGTCCTATACAAAGTGAAGGGTACACTCCAGAAACTCCTTGAAATCCACTCCATCTCAGATCCTGTCTCCTGAACACACACACTCCAGAGAGAATCCACAGTTTCATAAGGATAATAGTTTGCAGTGCGCGCACACACACGCACACGCGCACACACACACACACACACACACACACACACACACTCAAATCCTCCCAACTCAGGCATACCATATATTGTCAAAAGCAAAACAAAGAAGTAAAAGTAAAATTGTGTTCTAGTTACCCCTTCTCTTTGCCCGACAGTGGGTAGATGGGTACGCACTCATTGTTTATTCATTCATTTAAGCAACAGCTGGGTGTTACAGGTGCTCTTCTAGGGACAAGGAACATTCCCTGTCTGTCTTCACGGAGTGTAAAATCCACAGCCCACTGTGACCCTTCCCAGAGTTAAACACACGTGCACATGTGTGTATGCATTCTTTAAAAAGAGCAAGCAAGTTTGCCTTGGAGGCTTGGACGCCTCCCTCTCGTGGAGCAGATCAGGAGAGCAATACCTCACTCAGGTTTGTGGTTACTAGGGGTAAACAAACCTACTGTGCTGCTGGCTGAATAAAAGCATAGCACTGGCAACTAAGTACAGCACATCCTATTTGATGACAACAATAAACTATGTTGCTGGTTATGTGCTTACTGTAGCATACTTTTGCTTTTATCTTACAGTGTGCTCTATTTCTAAAGCACATACTTTACCTGTAAAAGAGTAAAGGCAGGGCAGCCTGGCCTATCTCGAGCATAATGTATCTCTAGACTGCATGGAGAGGCACCCTGAGCAATGGGCCCAAACCACCTAGGCTGATGTAAGCACATTCTAGGGTGCTGGCACAACAAAGGTATCACCTAACATAGCCCATTGTTCAGCACAGGTGAATGTCACTGTTTCTCCACTTCTGTCCATTTAGGCTTTAAAGACCATGATCCTAGATCCTCATGATTCTACCAAGCAGCCTGCTGATTCTCGCAGCCCTGCTTCCTCTTCTAGACACCTGCAGGCCCCCATTCAATGACCTATTGCACTCTTAGCCAGGATGTACTTCTGCAGTATCTACCTTCTAAGCTATAGATTGAGCATCCCTAAACCAAAGCTCCGACATTTGAAATACTCCAAAATCCAAGACTTTCTCAGCACCGACACAATGCCACAAGTGGAAAATTTCACACCAGGAAACTTTGCTTATTTTTAAAACATTGTGTAAAGTTACCTTCAGACTATGTGGATCAGGCATCTGTGAAATATAAATGAATTTCATGTTTAGATTTGGTCCCATCCCCAAGATGATCTCATTATGTTTGTGCAAAGATGACAAATTCCTTCTCCCTAAAAAAATCCAAAATCAGGGACACTTTTTCTGGTCCCAGTCACTTTGGCTAAAGGATACTCGATCAGTAAAAATTAAAACATCCGCCATTTCTCATTTTGTCTCAGCAGACTACCTGCATCTGTATATTTAAATTTCATGGAGCAACTCTCCTTTTTATTGGGATGTTTTCTGACATCTGAGGTTTACAGTCCCCCTTCGCCAATGAGTCCCGCTAAGAATCCAAGCACTGACATTTCCTTGAGTCCTTATTTAGTGCTAATTGCTGCATTCTATTCTATTCATTCACTCATTGTCCTCTCTGCTTCCCACAGCAGCCCCATGAAATCATTTCTTCACAAGTGAAGCTCTTGGGGCTCAGTGGTTACACACCCCTCAGCTTGTCAATAGCAGAGCCAGAATCCAGATGCAGGGGTTTTTGTTTTATTGGTTTTTTTGTTTGGTTTTGTGTTTGTTTGTTTGTTTGGAGACAGTCTCCCTGTATAGCTCAGGCTGCCCTGGAACTCACTATGTAGCCCAGGTTGGCCTTGAACTTGCATTGTTCTTCCTGCCTCAGCCTCCCGAGTGCTGGGATTACAAGTGTGCACCATCATACCCAGCTCCAGCCTTAGGTTTGCAACTTCAGAGCCAAAACCCCAGCAGAGAGCCTCTGCCTGCCTGAGGCTCAGGAGCCAGGCACAAGTCCTCCTCTAAATTTTTAGATCAACCTCACTTTTACCTCCCCACAGCCCCCAGTCTGGTGCACAGCACTCCGATTTACTGGGCAGAACTCTGCACAAGGGCCGTCAAGCGCCTGGACCACGGTGGGCTGGCTGTTGGGCTGTTTTTCTTGCCTTTCCTTTTGTCTCATTCCCATGGGAAACAGACCTTTTCCATGAAACACTCCCTTGCTTTACAGACACAGGAGGTGGGGCCAGGGGATGAGTCCTGATACCCCTCCACATGCCTCCTTATGGTGCTTTCTTTCCCACTTGAAAGAGAAATGTAAACAAGGAAAAATCTTTCTTCCAAGATGTAAAGTTGTCCATCTTTAAAACCCTTATAAATGTGGCTGAGTCAGGAAGTGGAAGCCCAGAAGAAAATCCTTATAAGTACCTCGCATCCCTTCTTTTGTGCCTCACTCTAAAGAAACTCTGTTCCAGCTGATCCTGCCTGTGTCCTGGGATGGACTTGATGTCCCTTATGGGATCCCGTGTGCCACATGTCAGGGGGCCGGGCAAGCTCAGTGAAAACCACACGTGAGTTTCGGGTCTCCAGGTCTGGACCCCCTCCCACTCGCCCGCAACACATGGGCAAGCCTTTGGAGTGCAGACCGGCAGAGATTTTTAGAGGGTTTTGCACAATGTGTCAGGATTTTTCTTGGGTTTCCTTTTCAAATAAATCCTGTGACTTTGACTCCTCTGTGTCTGAGTCGGCTAAACTCAAAGCGTATTCATTTCTGTGGGAATGTTAGAAAGAAGGAAGGGGCGGGGGTGTGGCATCTTCTTTCTACCCACAGCTGTCTCTGATCTTAGAAATCCAAATCTCCAAAGCTAATAGATCATCATTCAAGTCGGAGGATCTGGTGCCTCCTAGTTGATGACAGCATTTCAAATCTTCCAGCTGGCAGAAGGAGTAAGCTCTCTCACGATCGCTAGGGCTTGGTGCTGGTGGTGGTGTTAGGTGCCATCAAGTCGGGTCCAACTTGTAGCAATCCTATGTACAGCAGAACAAAACACTCCCCGATTCTGTGCCAGGCACACAATCTTTTTTATGCTTAAACCCATTGCTGCAGACACTGTGTCAATCCATCTAGTTGAGGGTTTTCCTTTCTTTCACTGGCCTGCCACTCTCCTAAACAGGATGTCCTTCTTCAGGGATTGGTCCCCCCTGACTACATGTCCAAAATAGATAAATATAAGTGATCTGGAAATCATAGCTGATTATAGATGCTGTTTTAGCTTTCTTTTGTGACAAAATTACTGAGATACTCAATTTAAAAGGAAGGAATCTGTACTTTGGCTCACAGTTTCCGAGGTTTGGTCCATGGTCAGCTGGCCCCAGTCCTGTTGTGCTATAGTGAGGCAGAGCACCATGGCTGAGAGCAGGTGGGGGCAAAGCTGCTCCCCTCATGGCAGCCAGGAAGCAGAGAGTGGGTGACCATCTCAACATCCCCTCCAGGGCACAACCCAGTGACCGGAACTGCTTTCCACCAAGTCTCACCTCTTAAAGGTTCCCCCAGCTCCAACAACAGCATGACCAGCTGCGGACCAAGCCTTTACCATGTGAGCTCCTGGCGGACACCTAAGACCCAAACCATAAGGAATGCATAACATTATCTTGCTTGACTGGCAGGTAATGTTTAATGATAGAATCCACCTCTCTTCCTGAAATTAAAAATCTTCCCAGAAATACTAATTTTTTTCAAACTTTTTTTTTTTTTTTAATATCTGAGAGGTAAGATGTACTCTGTGGTCATAGGAGCTGACCCTAAGCACACTTTGGGAGAAAGGAGGGTATTCCACAAAAGGAGTCCCAGGTCCTATACTATACCAGTCTGTCAGGGAGACAATGTAGTTTTTAAATCCCCTCTGAGGGTCACTATAAGTCGGACATGACTCAAGCGCACCTAATGAAACCATAACTGGGATTAGGGAAAGCCCACCCACCCACCCCATCTGCTCTCCTCTCCTGTCTTTGTGTAAAAATACGAAAGTGAAAATATGCACTGCCCCTAAAACAACCAGACACTAAGAGGCTGCTGATGCACCTATAACTTAGAACAGGTGCTTGAAATGATTATTTATCAACCATGCTGCATTTACCAGAAATGGCTGCAAAGAAGCCCCATTCAGGAATGTAATATAACAGATAATAGCCTGTTGTGATTGGTTCTACTTGTGCTACCAAAATTTAAAATGTTTAATATTTATCTTTTAGTGAATGAAGTCTATATTTATAAAGCTAGTTTAGCAGTTTTCACTAACAACAAGTACATTTTTCTCATTTTCATTAGCACTTTTTACTTTTGTTCCCTTACATCCCTATCTTTGGGAGAAGGACATGGCAACCCCCTCCCCCCAAAAAAGAAATAAAAAAGAAAGAAAGAAAGAAAGAAAAGAACTCAGTCATTGAAAACCCCGTGAATAGCAGATAAGTACTGACAATAGTGTTTCATCTGTTGTACATAGGGTCACCATGAGTCTAACACCAACTTGACAGCCTAACAACAACATCCCTATCACTTAATGAAGTTTGCATGTGAAATTGTTAGACAAGAAGAGTGAAATACCTCAAGCACACTATTTTCTCAGACTACTTCTGTTGCATTAACTACTCCTGGGGAGATGAAAAGGACATGTCCTATCACCCCAGATACTGAAAGGGCATAGACAAACCAGAGAATGGATACATTGATTTAAACTTGACAAACCAGTAAGTTTATTGGGGTTGCATCCAGGGATGTGGGTGACTCATGCACAGCCTTTACAGATAACTCCACCAATGAGAAGCCCTCCAAGGAGTTCCCACCAAGAAGTCCCACAAGAAGCTGTACCAAGGACAAATCCCAGCACTAGTGATTATTTCCTTCTTACATAGTGGTGGGAAACATGGTAGAAGGAGTCTCATGAGGGCCTCATCTCATGGCTCTCCCTTTCTCTCCATGAGGGGATGCTAACAGACACACTACTATTACAAGCCCAACCCTCAGCTGTGTAGTGATTTCATTGCTGTGACTGCAAGCTGAGGTCTCCCAGGTCATCAAAGCTGTTCTACTTTAAGATGTCAATGATCATGTTCAACCCAGAGGAGTCTGTCACACTACAACCCCTCAAACACAATAAACATAAATGGCCTAGTTTCCTTAAAAAAAAAAACCTAGATTGAACATAAATCATCCATTACTTAGTGCCTTTCATCAAAAGAACTTACAAACAGATTTATTCTTCCTCCCCTCATCCCCTCAATCCCAGATAGGAAAAATAAAAGCAAATAATTTTTGTATTAAATAAAATACTAATCTTTGCTGCATTCATGGCTAAGAGTACAACACACAGTCAGTAGAACCTCCTGGAATGTGGACCATTGTATTTCAGTCAAGTATCCAGTTTGCAGAAGTTCTCTCAAATTAGCAGCTTGACTTACTTTTGATTTCTGAAGTACCTTAGTTCTTGTTATTCTTAGTTCTGTAATTCTTAAGCTATCACCAGAAAAGAAGTTGGAGGAGTTATTGTTGTTGTTAGGTGCCCTGGAGGAGCAGAAGGGAGAATTTCCATTGTAGGCCAACAGCACAGTTTGGGCCTACTTAGTCATCTGTGTGCTTGGAGCTACATAAGTAGGGAGGAAGCAGAGGATTCACTCACATGTTTTTCATTGAGAGGAAAATTGGTTCCATATGTACACACCCGCACACACACACACGCACACACACATCCCTCATTTTTGTCTGGCCTTTAGACAAGCAACATCACACAGTGATGTCAAGGAAATAGAAAAATACCAATCTGCTTTTGCTTAAGTCTATTTACAAGAAAAAATGCATTTAGATGACCTATTCAAAAGGTGTTTTAACTTCAATCCAAGTGGCCAACAGAAAACTGTGTGTGAGATGAACCAATTTTCTACCTTTTTAAAAAATTATGAGATTTATTTTTATCAGGGTCCAAATAAATCTTCAAGGAGTTTTCCTTTTTTCCCTAGGTTAAAAAAAATGTATCCAAGAAACGCAAAAGAAGCAAGCTGCAATCACTACTGACAGTCAGCAATAGGAGGGAGCAGGTGGTGTGCTGGGGGGCTAAGAATGAAGGTCATTAACAAGGGATCCATTAGAATAGAAACAGAAAAGAATTCTGATGCAAGGGCCAGAGTCACATGGCAGTTTAGGATGAGTTCTTAAGCACACAGACACTCGCGCACACACATGCGCACACCTGGTCAGCACACCTGTCTCAGGATCTCTCCACTGCACTCTTTCCCTCAGCCCTCAGGCTGGGCCTCATTATATGAATCAATCTGATTTAATCTGCTTCCAGTCTGTTTATCTGATTTGCACAAGTTCACAAAGATTTTGCCAATTTGCCCACAAAATTTAATAGTCAATTACCCTACAATTGTTCAACAGCCCAGCATCTGGGCTCCACCAGCATCTTGGAGGGCACAAAGGGCATTACCTTCAGTCCATGCCAAAGTTCCCCAGAGTGCCATCAATAAACACCCAAACATTCTCTCTGTGTCAGGCCAGGCTGTCAGCAGTGAATTGTCTGGGAGAGTAGGGGACACCCCACTGCTCATGAGTGCCCCTAATGTAGCTCTCCAGACTGTCACTTTCTCCAGTTCCTCATGCTTTGTTACAGGAGAAGAACACAGCACTTTTAAACAGCCTGGCTGCACGCACACCAGCCACTCCCACACCCCTAGTGACCTGTGGCCGGGGTAACAGTAGATCAACATGCATAACAGTGGAGATGTTTTTCTTCTTTCAGATTTCCCTTCCTGTCTGTGAGGTTGGAGACACAGTTGCCGGCTCAGCAGGAGAGACAGCAGTTGTCCTGTGCACCTGTGTCCTGAGCCTCCCACACTGGAGATGACCCTTGAGGGCTCCACAGACACAACTGCCCATCCCTCAACTTTCCCTCTTCCAGAGTTTGTGCATGCGAGCACCGGAATCAGGAACCATGCTCTGACATGAGGGATGCAACACTCCCTTTCAAAATGTTTTGCGAACAAGGAAGCAGTGACTATCACTCTAAGAACATGGATCCAACACTTCTCTCCAAAAAGATAAACTAACCATTTCCAGCCCACCAAGTATGTATTGCTTAAATTTATTTATGAAAATACATTAGAACTATAAACAGAAAAACAAATGAATATATTTTAAAGATGAAGTAACTGAGTCAATGTGAAAGTGGCTTACTTTTAACCACTTGTATAGGAAAATGCCTGCAGCCATAGCCCTGTGGTGTCAGATCTCAGAAGCTAAGCAGGGTCAGGCCTGGTTAGTCCTTGAATGGGAGACAGCCTGGGAACACCAGATGCTTTAGGCTTGGGAGATGGACCCAGCAACTCACTCCCAAAAAATCAATCCACCATTGAAAACCCTATGAACAGCAGGGAAGTACTGACAATAGTGGTTCCCCTGTTGTACGCAGGCTCGCTATGCGTCAGATACTGACTCAATGGCACCTAACAACAACAACAACAACAGGAAAATGGCTATGGATCCACATTTTATAATTAGCTATGAATTTAATTGTAATTATATTTTAATATAAATCTAATAATGATTAAATTCATGTATCATTAAAATAAGGATAGTATTAGCTCACACATTATTGTTAATAATTTTAATGATTCTTAAAAAGCTCCTCCAAGGCATATTATTTATTAATGATGTACCTCACTACTGGTTTCCACTTATGATCTTACTAAATATCAAACAATGAGGTGAAAATGATAAAAGTAAAGCATCTTCAGTGGGACTTACAAAATAAATATGCCACAGGAGCACATATCCATTTTGATTCTCTTTCTATATAAATCTAATTCTGGAGGTCACATTTGAATCGGGCATTTCCTGTTGCAAACTTTTAATTAATGTGATACTAACAACATTTTTCTTCTCAGCTCTAGATTGATTTCATTAAATAAAGGGAAGCTGCAGAGAAAATCTCTGGGTTTAAGTTGTGAGGAAATGTGGCAATGTCATTAAGGAACACCTGGGGTAGAACATCGCTAGATGAATGGCTTGACTTACCAAACTTCTCTATTACCCAGCTTCCTAATCTACAAAGTGGGAATAATAGTACCTTTTAGAGGATACTTCTGGGAAGAAATGAATTAGGTAAGTTAATATGTGTAAAGGTTTTAGAAGAAGAAATGCATGGTGGACATAAACTAAATGTTGGTTGCTTCTGTGATTTAATGGACTTTCTGACCCCTTCCTGGACTTCTCCACTCGACTGCACCTCATGCTCAATGCACCTGAAAACTCCCTGCTCGTCTTCCCTCCAGGGAGCGTCCCCCTTCCCAACTGCCTTGGAAATAAACCCAGAGCAGTGCAGCCACGGTTCAATAACCACAAAATGTCAGCAACACATTTTATTCTCCTGTTTTCCACCCTCAGAGCCAAGGTGTCAGCTCTTGATTTTTCCTTCATAAGTCATTTTTGTCACCACCTTGCCACTCCAGTCTCCACCTCCCAAAGGAGACCCTCCCTATGCCTCAACTGCCCACCACCTTCTGGGTAGAGCGTGTGTTGGTGAACGCCTCTCCTGCTTTCTCAAAACTGTGGTGTCAACTTCATCTTGTTAAAACCAGGTTAGTCCCTGGAGACAGTGGATGGGTAGTTTGTAACAGAGAGTGTTCCTGAACACAGGTACTAGGAATACAGAAGGCAGGACCTTATCTCAATGGCCACCTGCTTTGCTTCACAGAGAGAGTGCCACAGGAATTACAATATTAAGGAACTACTTTTATCAAAAAAAATACTTGTTTGAAATATAAAACTAACTGCTTTTGTTCCTTGATGGTTGGTGTTTGCTACTTCTAGCAACCTTACTTCACAGATGATCAGGGTATCACTAATGGTCTTCAATTTATAGCAGCAACTTATCGACAGTGTCCCAACAAGGGATCAGATATCCAGGTAGACAAAATGAATGTGTGCAGCAGAGCCTATGTGGGCTAAGATATTGTCACCAATCAGCTGACTTGGGTCTTTTTGATCCCCTTGTATATAAACCATGGGTAGAAAAAGAGAAGCCCTTCAAATGCTGGCTTTAGGCAGCTTTTGTGGCTCTTGGTGTTTTACAGCAACAAGCAGAGGGGGCAGACAAACTGGAGCAGCAGCCTCAAGCATTACTCCCCAGTGTTACGGCTCTTATGAAGGCAAGAAGATCAGGAATCTTCAGCCTGTGTTATAGCTCCTATGTGGGCCCAGGAGATTGTGACCCCTCATCCTGTAAGTGCTACAGTTCTTATGTAGGCCAAGGAGTCAAGAATCCTCAGCCTTCAACAGCAGCTGGCACTGCAGCTTCTAGGCAGGCCTGGGTATTGGGATCCTCAACCCTGATATCCGCAACGGTTATCAATCTTTGACATCTGACACCCTTGGCCCTAAAGACTTGGCAGCTCTCTGGAACTCTTTCAGTGACCACGTCCACCTGTTTCTCTCCTCTGGCTCTTGAGAGCCTTCTATCCTTCTTTAGCCTGAGACTCCATGTCTCTTACTTTCTCTGCACTTCCACTATGCCTCTTCTTCCTGCCTGGTTGATCTTCTAGAACTGCTTGGCTCCTTCTTAGTATTGCAGCTGCTGTCACCATTTCTGTCATTCAGGAGACAGCTATCATTGTCTTTCCACTGCTACCTCCCTGCAGCTGTCAACTGCAGCTGTCAGTGCCTCCGTCAGTAGGCTCTGCCCCATTAAGGCCATAGTTCTCATCGCCCCTCCCCTGCTGCTGCTGTCAGACTTGTATGGCTCTCAGTTCCCAGGCACTCATCGGAGGTTCTCCAGCAGCACTCCACTTCCTGTCAGCCTCATGGTTCCCCACTAGCTCTGGCAGATCACAGAGTGGTCCAGCTCTACTTCTGCTGCTGCTGTCAAGACAGCTGGCTACAACCCCATTTCGGTATACCAGTTGTCTTACTGTCACTGTGCTATCCACACCACTGCCATCACTGCCACTCTGCCTTTTTTGTTGTTTCTTTCTTTGTGTTATCAGCTCAGCAGCACTACTCAGAGCAGGCAGAAGGACCATTCAAGAGAACTCTTATTGGGTCTAATGTTGCAATACCAGGTTAAAAGGCACAGAAGGATGTCTCCCAGTTGGCTCACTGAGGTAGCTGATAAGCCTTCTTATATAGCCAAAAAGGAAGTATTTGCACCAATTCCAGTGATTCTGTCATGCAAATAAATGTTTGTGTTTACACTAATCACAGCCTTGTCTTTTTTGCACCATCATTAAAGTCCCTTAAGTTTCCAGGAGAAGTATTCCCCCTCTGGCCTGAATGGAAATGATTGCTGGGAAAATTCAATGCCAGGTGCTTGAAACAGTGTGTCTGGGGCCACATCCTCCGGAGCTGGAGCAAACAGTTGCAATCATGCAACTTCCTCAAGATGTCCATGGAGTATTCACAATGGCAGGAGCTAAGATGAGGGTGGCTTAGCTGGCCAACAGTCCTTTTGCTTAAGACAGCCACAGACACATGGGAGAGTCCAGTAGCTGCCAATTAGGGAATAGAATCCATCCTATCCTGACACCTGTTCTTCCTTGCAGGAAAATAAGCAGCAGAAGGAGCATTCATAGTAAGAATGAAAATAAAAACCTTATTGTTAACACTAATTTTTATTTTAACAATGTATTGACAATACATAATGTCCGGCACCCTAAAGAGAGGTGGGGCCCCGTATCTGTCTCAAATATGACCAGTGACTCTCTTCTCCAATGTTAGGGAAGCACCCCAGGAAGAGAGGATACTGGTGTAAACTGGTATGCGCTCTGCACACTCCACCCAGAGCAAGTAGCGGCTATGTACTTCCACCAAGTGTTACCACCAGGGATGTGGTAGAAATATTAAAAAAATACTCAAACATTGAGTCCTTTTGATTTGAAGACTTGATATTTCAATGTTAAAAACTAATTTAAAAATAAGACATTTTCCTGGAGACCTTGTGTGGATGAACCAAAATAAAGGCATATTGATTGTCTTCACCAACAGCCCTGTAGACCACCATCTGCTGCCTCTACTACATACAACTCCTTGACAGCAGTCCTTGGGGGCAGAAAGTCCTCAAAGACAAAAAGGATCTCTTGTGCCACTCACACGCTGTCATTTCAATGGCTCATTTACAAATCTGCTCTTGACCAATTGACTCTGTTGGTACGCCCTGTGCTAAATGCTTTGGAAAAAAATATCTGATTGGTTCCCGAGGGCATGTCGCACTCCCATTGGTCAGACCCTCTTAGTTGTTGGCCTGTGTCCGGAGGGCGCTCCTTACACAATCCTCTGCACTTTGCAGGGAGCATTACCCTGTAGAGACCCCACACATCTCTCACTGTGTAGACACCATGAATAATTGAGTTCTTCTTTCCACCACCTTCTGTTCTCCACAGAGCTCTCTTAGCTGCTGTCTGCATCCATCCCTCCCTCTCCTTACACCAAATCAACACCTTCTCAGGCTTCTAACAACAGTGCGGCACCCTTCCTCAGGGACTCGGTGTCTAAGCTCTTTGGTGAAGTCACACGCGGCTGCTATGAGACACCGAGATTCCCCTTACCCAAGGTTGGTCCTCCGAACCTCTGCCGGCACTACAGACACCAGCTGCCCAGAACATAGGGCACTGTCAGAGGGAGGCTGGAGCCACACCCTGGAGGCTTCCTGCAGGATTAACTTCCTGCAGAATTAACTGTACTAACATCCAGGTCGGGGGAATCATCCTAGGGGGATGGGAGACAAGGCTTGAGGAGCCAGGAGATAGGGGAGGGGACACTCATGGGGCTCAAGAAAATAGCACTAGGGTTACATGACACCCTTCTCCAAAGCTTAGTGACTTAAAACAATAATCTGTTTGTTTTTTTCTCATAATTTCAGGCTCATCTCCTGTGTGTGGTTTATCTGCTCCCCATGTCTACTGGCATGAGTGTCCACCATGGCTTCCTTGGAGCCTCAGCTGGGATGAGGAACAGCTGGGACCTGGACGCAACACCACTCTCTCCACGTGGCCTCTCCCTATGGTGCGTGTGGCTTCCTACATGGTGGTCTCAGGATAGTTGGGCTTGTTCCCCAGTAGATGGCCTCTAAAAGAGCAAGGCTGGTGCAGGCCTACAGTCCCAGCACTCAGGAGGGTGCAGACAGCCTGAGCTATCAGATGCATTCCAGGCCAGCGTAGACCACACCATGAGACCCTCTCTCAAAAACATGAGTAAATTTGGGAGGCAGAGGCAGTAGGATCGCAAGTTCGAGACCAGAGGCAGTCTGCGTAACTTAGTGAGAGCCTGTCTCAAAAAGTAAAAATATGGGCTGAGGGTGTGGCTCAGTGGTCCAGCACTTGCAGAGCATGCAAGCACAAGGCCCTGGGTTCAACTCCCAGTACCACACACACACACAAAAAAGTAAAAAAAGTAAAAAAATAAAATATGCTGAGGGTGCAGCTCAGTGGTCCAGCACTTGCACAGCATGCAAGCGCGAGACCCTGGGTTCAACTCCCAGTACTGGGGGGGAGGGGGGAAATGAGTAAATAAATTTAACAAATAAGCAAGGGCAGAAGCAGAAGCCCCCAGTCCTCGGGAGGCCTTCACTTAGAAGTCTCATAGCATCTTCTCAGGACCTTCTCTTGGTCAAAGCAAGTCTCAAGGGTGGCCCCAGATTGGAGGGAGGGGAGACTTCCCTCTTGCTGGGTGGACTCGTCTCTGTGCATACAGAGGGAGAAAAGATGGCAGCTGTCTGAGGGTGATATCCACTGCAGTCAGGGTGGACACTGAAATACTTCAGTTCTTGATCCAGCAGAATCCATGCTGTTTGGCATGAATTATTCCTGCTTCACGTCACTGTTGGAATTTTACATTTGTTTGTGACTTACTTAAATGTGTTCCCAAGATGGCAAGGACCATGCCTGCATTTGCTCCCTGCTCTGCCTAGTGTCCAGCACAGTGCCCGACACCTTGCAGCATTTGATTAGCATTTATTAACGAATGAATGTCCCTTCAAGAAGCAGCAGCCGAAATCACACACAGCTGCTTCAGGGACTGAAGTGCTTCTATGTTTGTGTGGCAAAAATTTGGTAAACAGTTGTTGAAGAAGGAGTAACAGACAGTTTAGACTTGAAATCCTCCTGGCAGAAGATCTAGTTTTGCTTTAAGGCACTATAGCACATATTTTGGCACCAATACCGGTTGTCTGTGGGAGGCAGAGGGCACAGAGAGCTGAAATGAGAAAGAAAGACTTGATCCCGCAGGCATCTCCCCCACCTCTCCCAGTTACAGGGGCCCCTAGCCCCCACACTGATCTACAGCTGATAAAATCATCAATAATAAGAGGAACCACCCACCAAGACTCCCAGGAAGGCTGTCCTTAGGCAAAACCCATCCTTTCTCCCAGCTTGGAATGCTGAGGTGAGGTAAAGGCTGCATCTGGGAGGCACCCTGGGGTAAAGAGAAGAACTCGGAGTCCGGAAAACTGAGCTGCCTTCTACATGGGCCATAGTCCAATGACTCAACCTAACTGAGGCACTCACCCTAACTAAGCTGTTGAGGGCTGGGCAGCTTCAGACCCTGACCCCTCCTGATGTGCTTACTTAAGCCATGTCGTGGGATGTGACAGTCCCACCCTTCCAACCCCTTGGTCTCCATAGACAGTGCGCCATCTTCCTGTTGATCCAGGTCTGAAAGGGAGAGGCTTGCCATGGACTCCAGCCACCCCCTCACTGGCCATATCCACCTGCTCAGGGGTCTCCTGCCTCTCACCTGGGTTCCATGGCCACAACCTCTCAGGCCAGGTCCTTCTGGAACTCCAGATGGCTCAGCTCATGAGCCATCTAAGGTCAGACTCTCCCCACTTCGCTGCACAGGAAGATTTCTGACTTTCCTCATGTCATGGTGGTGGCTCTGGTAGTTGTCTGCCAAGGGGCCAGAAGGAGATTTAAAACAAAGCTGCTGAAATTGACCCTGGGCTCCTGTCCAAGGTCCAGAGAGAAGCAGGCATTCCTCTGGCAAGGAGACATATTTATGTAAGACATCCTAACCACGACTGGTAGTCACCTCTGATGGTTTTCACCCACTTCCCTTCCTCACACTAGCTGTGTTGAATGGTGCAGGGTGCCTGTGGGTATTCCACAATGTCCTGGGAAAGGGAAGTGGAGCTGGGGATCCCCTCAGCTTGCGTTCAGTGGTATTTGTTTATGTGGTTCACTTCCAGGTAAACCCACACCAGCTGAAAGCAAACCATGAGGGTTAGCATCTGTTTGGATTACACTCGGGACATCTGGTGGGGGAGAATTAGCATGGTACAAGAAAAGATGAATTACAAATAAAGGTAATGACTGGGCTCTTGGATTGTTTGATAAATCATTGTCTCATGGACACATCAGAAGCAATTTTAATTTCCTCCTAATTTGACACAAAGTACTGCCCTCAACAACTTAAACACAAAACTCAGATTGCACAGTCCAGTGAGGACTTGGACAGTGAACTATTCACAGTGTTACTGACTGAAAAGAACATCTTATACTGGCCAAGAAATAGGACGACTTGAAACCCTTTGAGATCTTACAACTCTTATAACTGAAACATAAAGGAAGCTGGGTGGAAGTCTCTTCCATTTTAGCGACAAACCTAAATCTGCACGTGGCACTACCAACAGGGAGTCATCAAGCCAGAAGAAATGTTTTAAAACTATCAATTTAAAAACTGTTACCATCCACTATGCCTGCAGCTATAGCCCTGTGGCATCCGATCCCCTCAGATCTCGGAAGCTAAGCAGGGTCGGGCCTGGTTAGTACCTGGATGGGAGACCACCTGGGAACACCAGAAGCTGTAGGCTTGGGAGAAGGACCTGGCAACCCCCTCCCAAAAATCAATCTGCCATTGAAAACCCTATGAACAGCAGAGAAGCATTGACAATAGTGTTTCCCCTGTTGTACACAGGGTCACTATGAGTTGGATACCAACTCGAAGGCACCTAACAACAACAACAACAACCATCCACTATGCTGAGGAAAAACAGTGTCACTGTAGAAAATAATATACAGTGTCACTGTAGAAAATAATATACAAATGATGGTTATGTGAAGAGGCTTTCAAAGAATATCTAGCAGCCCTCCCACCAAAAATAGGAAAAGTTCCATAGGTGTGTGCCAGGCAATTATTGAAAGTGTTACTTTTTTTAGATTTGTTTTTTTTCTGGTATTTGATAAATTTTCATTTTCATAATTCTTTGTGGTTTACTTCTTCATTCTATGAAAATTATTTTTTCATTTCTAAATTTATATTCTTAGTTTTGTATGCCTTTTCCTAAAGGGGGACTCTATAGTATATAAGCCTCAAGCCATGTGACACCAGATTCACCTTCTCATGGCCAATACCATGTCCTCTCTCCTGAGAGAATACAAATGCGTTCAGGGGTTCACTTCTGCCTAACCCTCAGTTTCAACAGAGATGTTTCCAGCTCTGGTCTCACAGGATGCCATTCCTTCTTCCAGCAATTGCTTTAGGCAAATATACATGATATAATTCTGGTCAATGAATAGGAAGAAAATTCTGCTGGAGTGGAACTTCACACCCGAGAAAAACTGAGTTCAGGTTTGCAGGTGGGTTTAATATGTTTGAATTTAGAGAGTTTGGGTTTGCTTTGGGTTCAGGTTTAAATCCTATGTGGAGGGAGAAGGGCTTCAGACTGAACCCAGCCCAAACCCTTAACCAGTTTTTTTTTTTTTTCTGAACCTGTGAAAAACTGGGTTCAGGTTCAGTTTTTAATGATTTTTTTCAGCATTGTTGTTGTTGTTAGGTGCCATTGAGTCAGCGTCCAACTCATAGTGACCCTACGTACAACAGACAGAACACTATTGTCAGTGCCTCTCTGCTACGTACAACAGACAGAACACTATTGTCAGTGCCTCTCTGCTATTCAGAGGGGTGATTGGATCAGGAGGGAGATACAAATTGTAGCATCATAGTGGGAACCAATCAGATGTCCCTTAACTGCCCAATCAGAGGTCATACACTAATTGAGAGATAGCCAATCAGGTGTTGAGGGGTTTAAGGAGGCAGCTGAATGCCAGAGCCATCTCGGCTCACTTGACACATGAAAGATCCTGGATGTAGGGCAGAGGTTACTGCCCTGGGAATGAGACTCAGACCTCCAGGCAGGTCAGATAGGCTCCTAGGCAAGCTGCCTCTCTAGGCTGCATCCCTACACTTCACCATAGAATATGGTATGCAATACTGAATCACACAGAATGCTAGGAAATCATCCTTCTCCCTCACCCTGTGTCCTTAACTGTACCCTCATGATGGCAGAGACTAATTTGTACATAGCTTTTCTATTTCTAAAGATATGGTAAAAATATATATAAACACATCCAAATTCTTCCATCTGAGAAATTCTCTCAAATTACTTGCAGTATCTCAATATTTCTCAATTACTTGCCTGTCAATTATGCACGCAGCACAGCTTGAGAAAATCCTCTGATGATGTTAAAAGATCAGCCCAAAAATGTGGCCCAAAGATAGCTGATACTACAAACCAGCCCAGCACTAAACACGTTCGAAATGAAGAGCCAAGTGCAATGTTAGCTCTAAGGGGCAGTTCTTTCTATTTATATATAAATGTGTATGAAAGCTTCATCATAAGTAACTATCAATACTTGCTTTAGAAGCCACTTTAAATATTTTAAAAATAATTACCTCTCATTGCTATGTTAGGAAACTTACTATATTAGCACTACCATCTTTGGAAATGAAGACAAATGTGTAGGCATTTGTACAGGCACATGCTAGAGAAAGACAGGCAGCTGCATTGTTTTGAGCTGGCATCTAGCCTGGAATCAAGGCCAATAAATAATGAATATGTATTCTTTTTAATGTTGCTCAAATATACTTTTGTGTTTGGCTTTATCATGGTGTACTTGCAAAGATTTCTCCTGTTCATAGATTTCAGTTGAGCGAGTTTCCCTCTTTTGAGCTCTGACTTGAGGATGTGGCTGGCTGTGGCTGTGGGACCACACACCACAAGTCTTCCTCTGCTTTTCAGCCCCACTGCCTGCGTCTCTTCACACAGAGAACTGCTCTGCACCTCTGACGCACTCAAGGAATTCTCACCAATGTGCATTCATTTATTCATCTGGTACCCCTTATCTGAAATGCTTGGGATCAGAAGCATTTAAAATTCTGGATTTTTCTTTCATATTTTGGAGTGTGTGTGTGTGTGTGTGTGTGTGTGTGTGTGTCAGTGTCTGTGTGTACATATATATAATATGTATATACAATATACAATATATGTATATACAATATACAAAATTATATATACAATATGTATATATGTATATTATATATTATATATTATATATAATATGTATGTATGTGTGTATATATACATACATATATACACATATATACACATATATACATGTATGTATATATACATATATGTGTGTGTATATATATATATATGTATATATATATATATATATATACACACACACACACACACAAAAAAAAAATGAGCTCGGGATGAGACCCAAGTCTAAACATAAAAGTCATTGATGCTTCATACATACCTTATGCACATAGCCTGAAGGTAATTTTATACAGCTTTTTTTTTTGGCAGTATTAGGAGTTGCATCCTAGTTGCATCCACCACGCTTGCATCCTTTGCAAGTGCTGTACCATTGAGCTGCACCCCCCAGCATTTTTTTTTTTACTTTTTGAGACAGGGTCTCGCTAAATTATGCAGACTGCCTCTGGTCTCGAACTTGCGATCCTCCTGCCTCTGCCTCCTGAGCCCCTGGGATTACAGGCATGTGCCACCATGCCCAGTTTATACAATATTTTTTAATGCATCTGTGTTCTGATTCGGACATGTCACATGAAGTCAGTGTGGAATTTTCTACATAGGGCATCATGTCAGTGCTGAAAAGGTTTCAGATTTTGGAACATTTCATATTTTGCATTTTTGAATAAAGGATGCTCAGCCTGTACAAACACAGTGATACACAGTGGGTTTTACTCTCTGGTTAGGGAGGCAGCTTTCTCAGAAATAAGGACATGTAGATGAAGCACATTTCAGTTATGCTGAAGATGTGTCTTTCCACTTCACGCAACTTCTTAGCTCCAGTGCATATCTGCCATTGCCTCAGACCCTACTTTATGCAATGAATGATCACAGCAAAGATTCTAGAGGTACAGAATCTTACAGTCTTATGGCAAATATAGCAGACCCACTTGTAGAGACTCAATCTACAAGAAACCCAGCTACCAGGTTTAACAGGTTCCTCCTTTTCCCTCAATACACTGTCATCCATGCAGGTTACCCCTCACACTACACTAACTTGTGCTCCCACTAGGATTAAAACAGCTATATTAAAACTCGTGCAGGGAGGATCACAATCCCTGACTTTATGCTACAGAGCTGCAGTATGAAAAACAGCTTGGTACTGGCACAAAAATAGACCTGAAGACCAGTGGAGTGGAATTGAGGATCTAGAGATACACTCATACATCTACATCCACCTGATCTTTGACAAAGAAACTAAGCACACAAATTGGAGAAAAGATAGCCCCTTCAACAAATGGTGCTGGGAAATTTGGATTTCCATCAGCAGAAAAATGAAAACAGACCCGCACCTCTCAATCTGCATGAGAGTTAACTTGAAATGGATAAAAGACCTCAACATAAAACCAGAAACTTTAAAATTACTAGATGAAAAGATAGGCAACATGTTCCAACATATAGGCATAGGAAAGCTTTTCCTTAATAAGACTCCATTTGCTCAAGAAATTGCATGAAGAACAGACAAATGGTATTACATGAAATTAAAAAGTTTCTGCAGAGCAAAGGAAATAACAGAGTTAAGGAAGAGCCCACTGAATGGGAGAAAATCTTTGCATCCTATCCATCTAACAGAGAACTAATTTCTAGAATTTACAAAGAAGTCAAGAAAGCAAATCCCAAGATAAGAAATAATCCAACAAACAAGTGGGCAAAGGAACTAAATAAACAGCTCTCAAATGAAGAAGTTTATAAGGCCATGAAGCACATGAAAAAATGCTCAACATCCCTACCCATTAGGGAACTGCAAATCAAAACAACTCTGAGATTCCACCTAACTCCAGTAAGAATGACCAAGATCAATAAAACAAGTAATAACAAATGCTGGCAAGGTTGTGGAGGAAAAGGAACCCTCTTACACTGTTGGTGGGACTGTAAATTGGTTCAACCACTTTGGAAATCAATATGGAGATACCTCAGAAAACTAAAAACAGAGCTGCCATATGACCCAGCTGTACCACTACTGGGAATATACCCAAAAGGAGATGAGTCATCATACCACAGAGATACCTGCATCTCCATATTCAATGGAGCACTTTTCACATTGGTGAGGATATAGAACCAACCAAAGTGCCCATCAACAGAATGGATTAAAAAAAACTATGGTACATATACACAATGGAACACTTGTTGTTGTTGTTAGGTGCCGTCGAGTCGGTATCCGACTCATAGCGACCCTCAGTACAACAGGGGAAACACTATTGTCAGTGCTTCTCTGTTGTTCCTAGGGTTTTCAATGGCAGATTGATTTTTTTGGGAGGGGGTTGCGAGGTCCTTCTCCCAAGCCTGCAGCTTCTGGTGTTCCCAGGCGGTCTCCCATCCAGGTACTAACCAGGCCCGACCCTGCTTAGCTTCCGAGATCTGATGGGATCGGATGCCACAGGGCTACAGCTGCAGGCCTTAATGGAACACTACTCAGCAATAAAAAAATAAAATAATGTCATTTGCAGTAGATGGATAGAACTGGAGAACATCATCTTAAGTGAACAAACATAAGCTCAGAAAGAGAAATACATATGTTCTCACTCATGTGGGAGCTGAATTATACTTAAAGGAAGAAAAAAATCCTATACATAAATTAATACATAAAAATGCACAATTAAACTTAGTGAAGAAGAGACAATATAAAGAGTAGAAAGAAGGAGGGAGGGAACTAGTAGAGGGAAGTGAAGAATGTGGAAAATGGGATGGGGAGAAGGGTCAGTGTGGAAGGATGAAGGGGAGAGGATGATCTCAGTGTAAACAGCACAACTTCATGAGTACATTGGAAAAATAGGGGAATATAACCCAAATATGCATTTCAGTTTTACTACATAGTAGCCATGGGCTGGGATTTAGCTCAGTTGGTAGAGCGCCGCTCTGCAGTCTCTGAGGTCCCGAGTTCGATTCCCAGCACCGCAAAAATGGGAGAAGGATGTGGCAACCCACTCCCAAGGCAATCCCGAAACAGTCTGCCATTGAAAGTCCTATGAGGGTCGCTATGAATCGGACATGACTCGACGGCACCTAACAACAACAAACAACAACATAGTAGCCATAAGGCTCTATAAACCTTGTGGGTTGATGAAAGTGTTGCCAGAGTGATGTAAAGGATGCATAATGGAAAAAGCTAATGCTGTATTACTCTGTGCCCCACCATCATTTACTAATAAAGGGAGATAAAAAAAAAAAAGCTGCATCAGTTAGAATCAGTTATGTTAATGCTGTGAGGACAACCTCCCCTAAGACAGTAGAGGCTGAAAACAACCCAGGTTTATGTCTCACTCATGTTACATGAGTGAGAACTGCTTCCTTCAAATGGAACATGTTCTCCTTTCTATCATCCTCACTCCAGAAGCCAACCTGCTGGAGGGGCGTCTCTGAAGTGGAAAGTGGGGTTGGAGGTGAGCATCAACCATTGTCTGTTCTTGGAATCCTTTTACCTCCATGCGCAGTTCCAGTCAGAACTGACCATCTGGTTCCATCCAAACAGAGAGAGAAACAGGACCCTTAGCTCTCTGTGCACCTGGAAGGAAGAGATTGTGCATCATGTGTAGCACTAATGACTGTTGTTGCTGTTAGGTGCCATCGACTTGGGTCTGACTCATAGCGACCCTCCTAGGATTGTCAGTGGCTGATTTTTGCAGGATTGCTTCAGGTGTGGATCGCCACATCCTTCTCTCGTTTTTTGTGGTGCTGTGGATCAAATCTGGGTCCTCTGAGAATGCAAAGCAGCACTTTACCAACTAAGCTAAACCCCATCCCCTGCACTAACGACTACCTCCATGGCGACTTCATAGCCTCAAATTCCCCTGAAAGAAAGGCTTACCTCCGCCTCTTGGATGGTGTTTTCAGTCAGATAATACACAGCCTTTCTCTACACTCCTCCCCAGGAAGGGTCCTTCTCAGGGCAGTTGGTCCTCATCTGGAAAACTAAGACCAAATAGACTCAAAAGGTTCTTCTACCAAAGACCCCCATGAGAATTATATATGTTCTGTGTGTATTTGTCAAGGCTCCCTGGGGCGCAAGCAGTCAGAAACATCTGTAGGTGAAGAGGCAAAGGAAGCCAGGGCCCACGATCCAGCCTGGAAGGGATGTACACAGGACTGGGTGCCCACTGATGTGAAAGGCAGGGGCAGGGTGGGGGTGCTGGTGACCAGCTCCCGCCCTTCCGAGTGCTAAGGGTTGCAGCTGTGCCGACTGTAGGGCACAGAGGTGGCAGCTATGGCTTCTCTGTTTTTTAAGATGGCTGTCACAAGCCTAACTCCAGTTCTCATGCCTCACTGCTCACTAGTCTTCCAAGGCTCCAGAGCTGGGCCACCTGCCCAACATGATGGCTACCAGCCATTGGTAGCTCTTTACATTTTACATTGTAATTCATTTATATTACATTGAAAATAAATCAAATTTAAACATTAGTTCAATGGTTATATTAGCCACATTTCAGGTGCTTAGGAGCCTCATGGAGCTAGAGCTACCATAATGCAATAGCACAAGGAGAGAATATCTCCGTAATTGCATCAAGTTCTGTTAGCACTATTCCAGAAGGCCTGGACTTGAGAGCAGGACACGCCTATGATGTCAGCTTGTCAAAAGAACAGAACTACAGGTACTTGTGCTCCTGTGTTTATCACAGCATGATTCCCAATATCTGAAGTATGGGATCAACCAAGATACCCACCAACAGATGAACAGATAAAGAAACTTTGACATATATATACCATGGTATATTATTCAGCTAACTGCCAGAATTTGGAGGCAAACAAGGTATCCTTCAGCAAGTGAACACAGCAGGGAGGACTGTGACAAAGCAGAGGGGTGGTGGCTCATCCACCCAGCCACAGCTACTCCAGGAGCCTCCCGAGGGTCTATGATCCAAGCTCCCCAGATCACTGAGCCCAGGGGCTGTGGGAAAATGGTTCCTGCCTCTCGGAGTAATCTGACCACCCCGACTGTTGTCGGGCATCACGACATCCTCCCACACCTGACACAAACCAGGAATGGGTCTGCAAAGGAACAACAAAGAGAGTATGGCATTCATACAAGGGAAGGGGATCCCAGCCTCAAAACTCTAAGAGAGGACAGGATTTAGAAGGGAAGAGAATGACTGTGCTCTATCACCTGAGCTGGAGACTGAGTCATAAGCACAGGCACCCAGTTCCCTCCTGTGTTTTCCCCTTGATGACCTCAGGTGGTGGCACTCTCTCTGCTGTATGCAATTTATTCTCTCAATGATTTATTCTACCCACAACTGCTGGGCCCCTCTGGGTAGAGGCATCCTACTGGGTCCTGGGGAGAAAGAGGAACAAAACCAATGTAGCCATTGCCCTCCTAGAGCTAAGCCTTCAAGCCTGGGAATAACCTAGCCATGCAGAATTGGGAGACGAAATGAAAGGACCAGGGGCTGCAAAGAAGAGGGTGCATGGATGTGACAGGCAAAGGAAGGCAGCAGGTTTCCCTGGAAGGAGCAAAGGGGAAGCCTGGGGAGAGGACACTAGAGGGAGAAGTTGGATCAGTTAGTCTTGCACAGCAAGAAAAGGAGTCAGAACTCTGTTCTTAAAACAATGGCACACCACGGGTCCGTTTGAAGTAGAGGATTTTACTAAAACCGGTACGGGGATGAAATGAGTCCATGTGTACAACATGCTTGGAACAAGAGCTGGCAGGGAAGCTACCATGGAAGTATTCTTATTTTCATCCTCATTGTTACTACTAAGGCAGCTGGGAAAGGCCATGGATGGGCACAGGCAGGCACGCTGGAAAGCCTCCTCAGTCCTACCAGAGCTGGAACCAGGGGGCAGTGAAGTTGGAGAGAGGGAGGTAGATGTGACAGTGTAACCCAAGATCCAGTCAGAAGGACTTTCAGATGAGCAGGGAGGGAAGAACAAAGGGCTCCCAGGTTCTGTCATGAACAGGCAGTGACGGAACATCTAGGTGGACTGATTCATTCCAAAGCAGTCTCAGAACAAACCAATTCCAGGGGGAAAGAATCCAGAATTCCATTTCTTGCTCTTGGGTTGGTGATGCCCACCACACATCCACCTCATGTGTCTGTCAGCTTGTCATGCAGTGGGGCTTGCATGTGTCTGTGATGCTGAAAGCTATGCCACCAGTATCTCAGATAGCAGCAGGGCCACCCATGGTGGACAGGTTTTAGCTGAACTTCCAGACTAAGACAGACTAGGGAGAAGGACCTGGTAGCCCATTCCCGAAACAATCAGCCATTAAAAACCCTATGAATAGCAGAGAAGCACTGTCAGATATAGTTCTGGAAAGTAAGTTCCCCAGGCTGGAAGACATTCAAGAAATGACTGGGGAAGAGTTGCCTCCTCAAAGTAGAGTCAACCTTAATGATAAGAATGGAATAAAGCCCCTGGGACCTCCTTTTGCTGATATAGCATGATTCAAAACAAACAAACAAACAACAACAACAAAAAACAGTGACTGCAACAGTAGGCTCAAACATAAAAAAGATCATGTGCATGGCACAGTGTTGGGTAGTGCTTCTTTCTATTGTACATAAGGTTGCCATGACTTGCCATGACTTGATGGCACCTCACAACAACCACAACCACACATCTAAGAAGAAGTGTCAAATGTATTATTATCCCCATTGTGCCATGAAGAAACTGAAGCTCCCCTACAATGAGGACACTAAGATTTAGTAGGACTGGGTAAACTGCTTAAAGTCAAACAGCAGCTAGGAGGTAGAATCAGGCCTGGAACTCAGCCTAAGAACCCTTCACCACCAGCAATCTGCTCACATCATAGCTAAAGGCCCTTAGAAGAATCTCAGGCTTTTTGTTGACATACATGGAGCACAGACCAACTACAGCAGTACCATGAAGAATACCAAATATAAGATGTCCACAGTGGCCTGGCATGCTAAAAATTCCAGAGGAAAGTGTGCACAGGCCGAAGAGATCCTAAAGTATGCTCAAGTTCTCTTACAATAGTGGCAGATCATTTCCCCAGGCAGGAAGGAAAAGCCCAGCAACAATCATACACAGTTGAGGGAGTGACATCAGCTCACTGAGCCTTGGTTTCTTGCTCTGAAGGATAGTGAAGGAAATCTGTGGAATGAACACAGTTTTGTGTCTGTTATGAAGGATTATTTTTAAAAGAAAGACACAGAGCAAGAGTAAGAGTTGGAGCCTATGCTTTATAAGCCTTCCAAGAGCTACATGTTCATTTAACTCCAACCATTAAAATAAAATTTACACTGGGCCAGAGCTGGGAAGAGAGGAAAGTGAGAAGTTAATGTTTTAACGGGCAGAGGTCCAGTTGTGATAATGAAAACATTCTGGGGATGAATATCGATGATTGTTGCACAACCGTGAGAGCACACTTAGTACCACAGAACCTTTACACCTCAAAAATTGTTAAAATGAAAATTTTTTTGTTATGTATGTTCTACCGCAATAAAAAATTAAGCCGGACATTTGCTTACATTGCTGAACAGCAGTTAGCTCTGCATTCTTTCATTGTGTTTACCTCATGTGGAACCAGGCAATAAGTCAGACACATTCATTATCCCTCCGCATATTCGACGTAAGCGGAGGACGCGTTCCAACTTGGATAAGAAAGATATTGGAACCAAGAAATAAGCTATAAATAAAACCATGACGGTTGTTTTGTAACATGAATTAGGGACTAGATTTCAAATTGCTTCTTCTTTTTTCTAAACAGGATCACGCTCTGTAAGTAAGCATCTGTCTGGGTTAATTTATGATCCCCTGAGGGCCATGATGTGCCTTTGCCTGTCTTTTCACCTATAAAATACTGTTACATTACTGGGAAAGTTGACAACAGAAATCTAATGACAATGTAAGGAATTGTTAGAGAGAAGGAGAGAGACAGAGATAGAGACAGGGAATTATAGAAAAAGTTAAACTTTTACAGAGCCACTAGAAATTAAAATGTAAAGAACTATATTTAAATGGGGGATGGATTAAATTATATAGAGCTTTCTAGGTTTTCAAAGCCAATCAGCTTTCTTCTGCTTCAGTGAGCTTCCACTCTTTGTCTATAATATCCAGTGAAGACATAACTTAAAAGGTCATTCCCAGCTGCCACAAACATGGCTGTCAAGGACCACCAGCCATTGCTGGGTGCCTGGGCCAGATTGCAGGAGTGCAGAATCTAAGGCATTGCTCTAAGAAGAAAGGAAAGATCCAAGATGAGATTTTGCCCTGACCAGAGGCTGCTTTAGCCTGAGCTCACAGCTAGTCACCCACATCCAAGAAATCTGTCACTACTGGTCAATCATGGTCATAATTTTGTTAGCCATGTTAGAAAAGATTAGACTTTTTAAGGAAAAAATTTAGAAGCTAGTCAAATTATTATTCTCCAAATACATGAAAATTGAACAACACACTTTAGCCTGTGGGCCAATGAGGAAGTTGCAAAGGAAATAAAATAATACATGGAACATAGCAATTTTTGTTGAAACAAAATCTATTTCTTCAAAAAAATCAAGATGACTGATAAACCACTGGAAAGATTGAAAAAAGAAAGAATACGAATCACCAACATCTGGAATAAAATAGGAGCTATCACTACAGCCTTTTACACATCAAAAGGATAATAAGGAAATGCTGTGAACAACTCTATACACATACATTTGACAACTTAGAAGACATGGACCAATTTCTCAAGAAGCAAAAACTACCATAACGCCCAAAATGAAATAGACAATTGAAAATTTTGAATAGGCTTACAACTCAGAAAAATGAATTTGTAATTTTAAAATTACCAAAAAAGAAATCTACAGGCCCACATGATTTAATTGGAGAATAAAGGGTTAACCTAACTCTATACAATTTCTTTAGAAAATAGGAAGGTACTTTCCAATTCATTTG
Organism: Pedetes capensis; assembly: GCA_007922755.1. Lineage (NCBI taxonomy): Eukaryota > Metazoa > Chordata > Mammalia > Rodentia > Pedetidae > Pedetes > Pedetes capensis. The sequence goes on along the minus strand of VMDO01020525.1, from coordinate 888 downwards.
ATGAAACTAGTATTTACAACCCTGGTACCAAAATTAAACAAGGACAATGGACAATACCAAGAGAGGGAAAAGAAAACTATAGATCAATGACCTTCATGAACATGGAGGCAAACTTTCTTAAGATATTAGCAAACACAATCCAGCAATACATAAAAGAATTATGTACCATGATCACATGGGCTTTATTCCAACACATATGCAAACTGACCAGTATTTGAAAATCAGCCAAGAAACTCACCGTTTTAATAGGTTAAAAAATTGGACTGTACATATATAGAAAGATACACTCACAAAAAAAGACATGCAAGCAGAAAAGAGACCATTGTTAGGGAGGGAGAGGATAGGAGAGGAGGGTCATGAGAGAGTAAGGGAAAAGAGAATGTCAGCAATGTACAATCAAATGCATATATGGACATGTCATAATGACACCTACTAAGTTGTACATTAAAAATAATTAACAAAAAATTTTTAAAAAACCAAAAAAAATTAAAGAAGAAAAAAATCATATGATCATATCAATTCATGCAAAAAATCATTTGGCAAAATACAACACCCATTCATGATAAAAAAAAAAAAACTTTCAGTAAAACAAGAATACAAATGAATTTCCTCAACTTAATAAAGAACATTTACAAAAAACATTATAGCTAAAATTATACCTAATGGTGAAAGACTGAGTGCTTTCTCTCTAAGAGTGAAAAAAGACAAAACAACTGCTCTTATTTATCTAACATAGTAAAGAAAGCTCTAGCCAGTAAACAAGAAAAGAAAAGTAACTAAAGGGCATATAGATTTGAAAGGAAGGAACAAAATTGCTTCTATATGCAGATTACACAATTGTCTCCACAGAAAATCTCAAGAAATCTACAAAAAAAAAAAAAAAAAAAA